>JBAKBP010015256.1:0-55988 GCA_037953745.1 Lithodes maja | reverse complement strand
AAGAGGGTGGTGGAGGAAGGGTAGTGGTGGAGAAGGGTGCTGGTGGAGGAAGGGTGCTGGTGGAGGAAGGGTAGTGGTGGAGGAAGAGAAGTGGTGGAGGAAGGGGATTGGTGGAGGAAGGGGATTGGTGGAGGAAGAGTAGTGGTGGAGGAAGGAAGGAAGAGTAGTGGTGGAGAAACGGGAGTGGTGGAGGAAGGGTAGTGGTGGAGGAAGGGTAGTGGTGGAGGAAGGGTAGTGGTGGAGGAAGGGTAGTGGTGGAGGAAGGGTAGTGGTGGAGGAAGGGTAGTGGTGGAGGAAGGGTAGTGGTGGAGGAAGGGTGCTGGTGGAGGAAGGGGATTGGTGGGGAAGGGGATTGGTGGAGGAAGAGTAGTGGTGGAGGAAGAGTAGTGGTGGAGGAAGAGTAGTGGTGGAGGAAGAGTAGTGGTGGAGGAAGAGGAGTGGTGGAGGAAGGAAGAGTAGTGGTGGAGAAACGGGAGTGGTGGAGGAAGGGTAGTGGTGGAGGAAGGGTAGTGGTGGAGGAAGGGTAGTGGTGGAGGAAGGGTAGTGGTGGAGGAAGGGTAGTGGTGGAGGAAGGTTAGTGATGGAGGAAGAGTAGTGGTGGAGGAAGAGTAGTGGTGGAGGAAGGTGAATGGTGGAGGAAGAGTAGTGGTGGAGGAAGGGTAGTGGTGGAGGAAGGGTAGTAGTGGAGGAAGGGTAGTGGTGGAGGAAGGGTAGTGGTGGAGGAAGGGTAGTGGTGGAGGAAAGGGAGTGGTGGAGGAAAGGAAGTGGTGGAGGAGGGGAGTGGTGGAGGAAGGGAGTGGTGAAGGAAGGGAAGTGGTGGAGGAAAGGAAGTGGTGGAGGAAAGGAAGTGGTGGAGGAGGGGAGTGGTGAAGGAAGGGAAGTGGTGGAGGAAAGGTAGTGGTGGAGGAAAGGTAGTGGTGGAGGAAAGGAAGTGGTGGAGGAAGGGAAGTGGTGGAGGAATACAAAGGAGTACAAACTGCAACAGACCTATTGGTCCTTATGGGGCAGTTTGGATATGTAAAGTACTAATCTATTGACTAATCCCTCCAGCTAATGCTGGCATTTATTTGTAATCTAAGCTAACCCTATTATTTAAAATTATGAAAGGGAACGGGTGTATGTATATCAATGATTCAATATACATTGCGGTTTGCGTTATCACTTTATTATGCGTTATTCTGAAAGAAACTGTTAAATGGGGGTTATTTGCCAAGTGTGTATCCAGGTGGTTCTTGAATGTTTCGACAGTATTACAGTTCACAACATTTGAAGGCAGTCTGTTCCAATATTCACACCACGGTTGAAGAAGAAATGCTTCGCATCAAGAAAATGAAAACTCTTGCCTATAATCTTTAACCCTTGTTTCTCGTGTAGTTTGCTTGATTGATCGTGAAGAATTCGCTTACATTTAGGTTGCTGAATGCCTTAAAGATTGTGAACACCTCTATTAGGTCACCTCTCGGTATGCTCTTTGTTAGGCAAAACAAATTTAGTTATTTTAAACGCTCTTCGTACGGTTTATTACGGAATCTAGGTATCATATTAGTGACTGCATCAAGTTACTTTATTTCCTTACTGTAGTACGGTGACCAGATTTACACACAGTATTCGAGATGGGGACGCACCAGTGACCTGAATAGAGTAAGTATGATTTTTTCTGATTTGAATTAAAATGTTTTGCCAGCCAATGAAACCCACCACCAACCTTGCACTAATCGGATTCTTTACCATTTATTACAACTCACTGTTTTTACGATCTGAGAGCCAATTTTTTTAGCCATTTCAGAGTGTTTCCTGTTATACCATGACAATTTATTTTATCAATTAGTTTCTTAAAGAGTACGGTATCGATAGGTTTCTGAACATAGAGATATATTATGCCAACTGCTCTATCCTCATCATATGATTAGTAAACTTCATTTACGAAATTGAGTTTAGTTTGTTAAGCATGAACGTTTATTTCTAAAACCATGCTATGAATCTTGTATAATTATATTTTCTTCCAAATATGTTACTGTTGTGTCCCTTTGGTTTCCAATAATTTGCAAATTACTGATGTTAAGCTAATTGGTCGATAATTACCTGGAGATGATTTATTTCATTTTTTGAATATGGGCGTCATGATAGCTAATTTCCATTCATTTGGAACTTTCAATGATTTGTTGAATAGAGTTGAGAGTGGGTTTAATAATTTGTTGTTTGCCTCATTTAGGATTCTTGGGGATATTTTATGTAGGCCTGGAGTTTTGTTTACTTTCAAATTGTTAATTAGGAGCAGAATATCGGTTTCATAAATCGTAGTTTCCGAGCTCAATGCCATTTGTTTGATTCTTAGGGGTAGGTCTATTACCAGTAATATCCTCCAACGTGAAGACTGATGCAATATAGTTATTTAGGATATTCGCCATTTGTACTTCGTTATCAGTATGATCTCCATTTTCCGCAACAAGTGGGCCTATTGTTGAAGTTACCGTTTTTCTGTTTCTTATGTAGCTGTAAACAAAAATCGGATTGGAATTGTTGGAGCCGGCAATATAGAGTTCCAGATTTGCTGTCTTCGTTCGATGAGATTTTTGGTTGTTTGTCGCAGTCTATCGTGTTCTAATTTATCGCTGTTGTTCTGAGTTGCCTTACATTTTTGGTATAACTAAGAGGCTGTTTAACATTTCATTGTTTCACCATTTTGGCTTATATTTAGTCTGGTGACTATTTTCACTTTGTCTTATACATGTTTTTATTTGTATTTTCTATAGGACAACATATACTCTTTAATGTAATGTACCATTTACTGGCGTATACTCAGTAACTATATCTGTACTTGATTGATTTAATAAATGCACTTACATCTTGCTCATGACTTTCATTTTCCGCCGTAATAATAGTCGACAGGTCAATTTATTGTTTTCACAGTGAGTTCGTTACTATAGTCTATTTTTTCCCAGCTGATGCTAAAGTACTATCTCGTCATCCTGATTACTCGGCCATTACCAATATTTAGTAGCTAAATATGTTGATTATGAAAACATGGCAATAATAGGAAGCAGAGACATAGCGGTATCATTTTTGTTTTCCGTTAAGAATCGATATATCAGATGCTAAGGGATTCAATTTAGTGAATTTACCATCAGCTGGAAAAAAACCCAGTATAGTAAGATCAATTGTGTTCATCAAATTTGTATAAGCTTATATATTTACAGACGAAATGGAAAACGTAGAAAATGCATGTTTAACCTTAATCTAGTATACACACGAATTCCCCATTTTCTCTTTTTATTCCTTGTATTTTGTCATTCATAGCTTCAATCACTGAATGTTTTTATCGAGAGTGGGGATCATGATCAAAATAGGTCGAATTATCGGATTTTAATAAGATAAGGTTACCTATTAATCATAAACGATGAACAGACCAATTATCGTTAACTTGCGATATCTGGCCAATTAACTTCTCGGATAATTATTTTAGTGAAACTATAAAATTTTCATATGAATTTCGGAGTTAAAATTTGTATTTTCTGTGCCTACTGGTCACGTGTAAACATGAACAGCTGCTAAATTAAAAATAATTCTGAATCCGAATTATTATTAATTTAATGTTAACAGCTGTTCACGTTTCTTCGTGAATACTACGTAGTTTTAACGACAGGGTTTACACAAAATGTGTGTGTGCTGTCCTATTAACGTAAAATAGAAGTTATATCTTTGGGAATGGCACAGTGAACACGTTATAGTTTGACATATTTTAGATATATTGACAAATAATACATGCTGGCACAATGACGTAAGCAACCGTCTACTTGTTATGTGAATATTTCATACTTTTTCAACATCGTAATGGCTTTCAAATAACGTTTTTCTGATTAACTGCTAACCTATAATATATGTTGTTATGGCTGGACATATAATTTGACTTACTTTGAAAATATTACAAGTGCCAATAACGTAAGTAGCTGTTCACGTTTTTAAGATATATATGTTTTTTTACAACGCCTTAACGTCTTTCAAATAAAAAAATTGTGCAGTCATATTAACATGTAAGAGGTCATATAGTTTGACGTATTTCAAATGTAATAAGTATGTAATTTTAAGCTATAATACGACGCATCTCCTACAAGCTATTGACGTAATATTACAACTAATTATACGTGCCAATGCGGTAAGCAGCTGTTCATGTTTTTACGTAAATATCACATAATTTGTACACCTCCATAATGACTTGAAAAGACGTCTTTTTGCAGTCTTATTAACGTGTATTAAACCTCATATCTTGACTTATTGGAAACGTTATGAGTACGTAATGTTAAGCTATAATGTAACGTATCTCCTACGAGCTATTGACGTAATTTTACAACTAATTATACGTGCCAATGACGTAAGCATATGTTCAAGTTTTTACGTGAAAATCACGTACATTTTACAATGTTATAATAACTTGCAAATGATGTCATTTTGCAGTCTTATTAACGTATAATAGACCTCATATCATGACGTATTGGAAACTTAATATATACCGGTACGTAATTTTAAACTATAATATGACGCAACTTGTACGAGCTATTGATGTAATATTACAACTAATTATACGTGCCAATGACGTAAGCAGCTGTTCATGATTTTACGTGAATATCACTTACATTTTACAACGTTATAATGACTTGCAAATGACGTCATTTTGCAGTTTTATTAACGTATAATAGACCTCATATCATGACGTATTGGAAACTTAATTATATACGTAATTTTAAGCTATAATATGACGCATCTCGTACGAGCTATTGTGTAATATTACAACTAATTATACGTGCAAATGACGTAATCAGGTGTTCACGTTTTTACGTGAATATCACGTATATTTTACAACGTTATATTAACTTGCAAATGACGTCATTTTGCAGTCTTATTAAGTGTAATAGACCTCATATCTTGACCTATTGGAAACTTAATATGTAAATCATTTTAAGCTATAATATGACGCATCTTGTACGAGCTTGACGTAATATTACAACTAATTATATGTACCAATGGCGTAAGCAGCTGTTCACGTTTTTACGTGAATATCACTTACATTTTTACAACGTTATAATGACTTGCAAATGACGTCTTTCTGCAGTTTTATTAACGTGTAATAGACCTTAGGGCTTGACGTATTTGAAACTTAATAAGCTCGTAATTTTAAGATATGTCATATTATATGACATATATATCTTGTACGAGCTATTGACGTAATATTACAACTAATTATACGTGCCAATGACGTAAGCAGCTGTTAATGTTTTTACATATATATCACGTAATTTTTATGCCATAATGACGTCTTTTTAACGTGTAATAATCTTATGGCTTGACGTATTTGAAACTTAATAAATACATAATTTTAAGCAATAATATTATGACATCTCTACCACAAGCTATTGACGTGATATTACAACTAATTATACAACTAATTATACGTGCCAATCACGTAAGCAGCTATTCACGTTTTTACGTGAATATTACGTATTTTTTACAACGTTGTGAGGTTTCCAGAAGACTTTTAGAAGACGTTGTGACAACGTAAAATTGTTTGAGCATCATACGCAGATCTAACAACATTTAATAACAATATTTGTTTTGTGCAAGAACCTAAATACTACAATTTATAATTAAAATTAGCTTTAGACTATAGTTTATTTTGTTCACAGTGCATCCCTCCATAAACACCACTTTGAAGCAATGAACCATAATTACATAAGTAAAATATTTGAATCAATATTCCTTTCCCATCATAATAAATGTACACTCACGTGTACTAAAAGTTGCTCAGGGGTGGGGCCTTCGTTCCGCTCCTCCACCATGGGCAGGTGGAAGGGGGGAGTCTAGTCCAAGTCTACCCCACCTTACACGCCCAAACTATTCCCTACTCCCCCACTTTCTTCCTTTGGCTGCTAGTTAGTGATTAGCAACATATGTTCTCATGTCTTGTAAATTATAGGTAAGCCATCATTGCACACTCTTACAATTGCCAACATTTAGAATGTATTAGGAATTTAATACAATACTAGCAGGGATACCCGGCGTTGCCCGGGTTTAAATTCTACTACCATAATCACCATCATCAATCACTACTACCACAATCATCACAATACTACTACTACCATAATCACCGGCCTTGACCTCCCTGTGCCTCATTAAACGGCGACCTCGATTTCGGCCGCTAAATGACCTCCGATTTTGGATCTGACCTCATCCGTAACCCCTTTTTGGGGGGCTGCGAACAACATTCGTTCCATACTCCTTTTCGATTGGAGGCCTCCTTCTGCCCCAAACGGCCATTTGTTTTTCATTTTTGTTTCCAATTTCCGCCTCGAAACTCCCTCCGATTGTGGCCTCGCCCCCTCTATGACCTGACCCAGGTCAATTGACACCCACATTCAAAGTTTCAGCTCTCCAGGTCCTAAACTGCGGCCGCCTATTAACCTAAGACGTGCGCATGGGGGGTATGACACACCACACTCCTGTGCGCACGTATTTGAGCTGTTCCCATCACTAACATAATTATTTTACCATAAATAGCATTAATACTTATCCATATGCGCTTATTATATGTTGATTATAAAGGTATTAACCTGTTACAACAATAAAACAAGTGGAAACAGCGTTTGGATGGTCCAAATCGGCAATACAGGCCGGGAGTTACATAATGTATGGCTGAGGCAACCTCTCTCTCCTCCACTTTTCCCCACGTCTGGAGAGAGACTGTCCATCGATACTCTCTCTCTCTCTCTCTTGCACTCGCTTGGTAACAGTGATGACAATGCCCTGCTTGCAACTCGCTAATGTTAGCACGAAAATAGACCACAGAATAAGGGAATAACAGGGAAAATAGGTGATAACTGAAGGAGGTGAGGAAAGTGGGGAAGGAGGGGAGGTGGAAGAGTGATATTTGGCATGGCCCACGTGCAAAAAAACAAACACAAAACAAAAATTGTTTTGGGGTGTTTTAAATGGATTTTTGTTTTCCCAGACTCTTAAGAGTCTTCCCGCAGTCGCCCGGGGAAACTCTTAAGAGTCTTCCGGCAGCTCCTGGGTTAACCCGCTGAGACCCAGCGCCGCACGTGTTGCGTCGGCAGTGTTTGATCACCAACTCCCAGCGACGCATCACGTGCGTCCGACATATAAAAAACACTTACGTGGCTCGTAAGGTAGGAAATGGCGGGAGAATAGGAGGGGGAGGTACCGTAGTGTGTGTGGGAGCCGGGCCAGTAGGTGTGAGCGGGCCGAGACAGCCGCGCGGCTGGTGGTGGTGGGCTTAGTGGGGATAGTTTACACCCATAGTTTACCGCCACTTTGAACCTTCATTACTCCGGTCGTATGGGAGCTAGAGGCTTGAGATTTATGTGAGACACTCCTTAGGATGTATGCCGTACAATGCCATACTCAGTTTTTACCCTAGTGCTCCCGGGCGGGTGGTCATGCGGGGGAGACGAACTATTGAAACCCCCCCCCCCCGCCCCCCAAATGACCGAAATGAGTTTTTTTTTATTTTTGTCTTCATTTCTCACCATTCTCTTCCATTTTGGCTCAACAATTTTTTTTGAGGCTCCCCCCCCACAACCCCCCACCGGCCCCCCCCCCCAAAAAAAAATGTCCGAGGTGATTTTTTTTTTTTTTTTTTTTCATTTCTCATCCTTGTCTTCCATTATAACAAACAAAAAAAAGAAGTGAAAATGGCTTGGGACTGGGGTGAACAAAATATTATAACTAGCCGGGGCTCAACGGGTTAAGAACACACAGACAGACACACGAACCGATTTAATAAAATAGTTGTAATTGTATTCTCAAAACGAGTCTCTATACATTCAACGTGAGTTACACCAATTTCGGCTTTGGATTCTTCTGCCTCTCTCTCTCTCTACGACCAAGGTTTAATGTGATTTGAATATGATGACTCCGTAATTAAATCCAATCTCATCCAGTATTATTCAGTATATTCACCATCATTGCCACACATATCAACGTGCCCTCTACGATATAATAATAGGTTCTCAAATGACTTGCGGCAGTCGGACCTTGTTAACAAAATTAATAAGGAAAGGACAACAGGAAAATATTGGCAGGAATAGTGGTGCGACTGTTACTGATTGTTTTGTTTATCATTTCATTCAGATCGTCCCATTTATGCAATACCATACATACTGTAAATGGTTTATGTTTCATTCTGCGTGGCCTATACACTAATTTTTGTAAGCAATTAAATGTAGAACTCTATGTAAATTACAATCAAAGTCGGTGTTAACTTCTAGTAAGGCTTGCATATCGAGCCCCTGAGTAGCAGTGTTTGCCTTCTCACTTTCTCCTCCTCTGTCTCTGTCTGTGATCCCAGCCTCTCATCTCTACAAACCCCCAACAAAATATTAAGGTTTAATAGACAGTTTTCCATCATCTCTCCTCTGTGTATCGAATGCAGGCAACATTCACCACAAACACAAATGAAGGGACATATACCCCATTCAGACCTCGTAAATCTTGGTCGTAGAAAGTGAGAGACAGTGAGTGTTACAAAAATAGTATCTCAAGACCTTGCGGTCCATTCCGGAGAGATACACAAAGTGGAAGGAAAAACATTGATAAGCGCACTAAACTTATTACAGTGTGGAAAATACCATCTACTATCTTCTTGAAGTGTTCTACTGAGGAAATACTTTACAACTTTTGAGGGAAGTTTGTTACAGGTAGAACAATCTTTATATGTGAAAAAGTGTTCACAAATACTAGTGCTGAACCATTTAAATTTTAACTTCCAGCCATGGTTGTGTGTTGTATTCATATTGAAGCCAAACATTTAGCTATAATCCACATTTTCAAACTCATTAAATATTTAAAAATAAAGTTCAATGACCTGAACTCGTAGTCTACGTGTTGACAGAGAGAGAGAGGGAGAGAGAGAGAGGGAGAGAGAGAGAGAGAGAGAAGACCCTACAGCCGAATTTGGTGTAACTCACGTTGAATGTATGGAGACTCGTTTGAGAATAAATTCCTAACACATTTTAAATGTTGGCAATTGTAAGAGTGTGCAATGATGGCTTAGCTATAATTTACAAGACATGAGAACATACGTTGCTAATCACTAACTAGCAGCCAAAGGAAGAAAGTGGGGGAATTGGGGATAGTTTGGGGGTGGAAGGTGGGGTAGACTTGGACTCAACTCCCCCCTTCCACCTGCCCATGGTGGAGGAGGGGAACAAAGGCCCCACCCCTGAGCAACTTTTAGTACGCGTAAGTGTACATATCTTGCGTAAATTTGATCTTTATGCATCTCGTGACTCACATCCGATACCCATGAGGAAAAGTATTTTCCTCTGCACACTTCCCACCACTCACACTTCCCACCACTCACACTTCCCACCACTCACACTTCCATCCACTTACACTTCCGACCACTCACATTTCTCTCCACTTACACTTCCCTCCACTTACACTTCCCACCACTCACATTTCCCACCACTCACATTTCCCACCACTCACACTTCACTCCACTCACAATTCCCACCACTCACACTTCCCTCCACTCACACTTCTCTCCACTCACACTTCTCTCCACTCACACTTCTCTCCACTCACACTTCCCACCACTCACACTTCTCTCCACTCACACTTCCCACCACTCACACTTCCCTCCACTCACACTTCCCTCCACTCACACTTCCCTCCACTCACACTTCCCTCCACTCACACTTCTCTCCACTCACACTGCCCTCCACTCACACTGCCCTCCACTCACACTATTATGTACTGTAAATCATTACTTTTTCGCCCTCATCAACTCTGCGAAGCAGATCGGTATCGAGCATGCAGAGCGGTATCGAGCATACAGATCCTACCCGTATACTGGGCAACACCAGTCAGCTGGTCTGTCGTCGTCATCCGTCTGTCTGTCCAGAAACTCCTAGACCGTTCGATGGATATTCACCAAGTTTCACAGGTATATCCATTTTGTCAATGCAAAGGTCAGTTAAAAAGAAAAATTACATTTAGCTTAACGGTTAAGGTCAAAGATTAAGGTTGAAAATAAGGTCAATATTGAATATTTTTTTAGTTTTTACTCAAATGTCTAAATTTTCACTACTCAAGTTCTTCGTAACATTAATATCATATTGACCAAATTTTAGATAAATATTCGAAAGCATAAAGTCAAAGGTCAAGGTCAAAGGTCAAAATATTTTTTTACTAGCATTTCTTATACTAACTGTTAGATTCTCACTAATCTTATTATATATTTTCGGAATACCTAGGCCAAGATCATACAAGAAACTATACAATTCCATATGAAAGGTCACAGTTGTAGGTCAAGGTCAAATAAAAGATCAATATGCTATTTTCTTAACTTTTCATGCAAACTTCACAACACTTGGCGAGATAGTTTCACTTTAACCCTCTCAGACATATGACGCGATTTTGAGCCTATAGGGGATACTTTAAAGCCTTTGTTACCATCAGGGGTATTTAGAAACCTTTAGTTTAGTTACTTCAACCTCTGCAGTTGTCTTTGAGTTAGTTGTGGGCAGAAAATTAATTTTAGAGAGGTAATTATAAGAGAGAGAACTCTATTTCTTATTGCTAATCTGGCAACCTCTGCGTCATATGTGCGTGAAAGGGTTAAAAGAAAAGGAAACTATTTAATGTTGAGACACATCATGAAGGTAAAGATAAAGGTCGAAGGTCAACTATTCTATTATATATGAAACTAACTGATGGGTTTTAATGAAATTAGGCATGCTTGTTTGATTTTATTGACCAATGTCAATGCAAGCAACAAATATACTCTTACATAAAGGTCAACATCACAGGTCAAGGTCAAAGGTCAACTTTTATTTTCTATTTTTAGTTTATACTTGAATGTCTTCATTTTCACTATAAAGATATTGGTAATCATGATATCGTATTGACCAAATATTAGATACAAATTCTAATGGGTAAGGACAAAGGTCAAAATAATTGTTTTACTAGTATTTCTTTTACTAACTGTTAGATTCTCACTAGGCCTACCATATATATTTGGAATACCTAGGCCAAGGTCATACAATAAATCTATATAATCCCATATGAAAGGTCAAGGTCGCAGGTCTATGTTAAATAAAGGGTCAATATGCAGTTTAGTGAGATAGTTGCACTTTTAATGAAAAGGAAACAATAACAATTGAGACACATCATAAAAGTCAAGGGTCAAGGTCAATTATTCCATTAATATATGTGAAACTAACTGATGGGTTTTAATGAAATTAGGCATGCTTATTTGATATTCCTGGGCAATTTCAATGCAAACAAAAATATAGTCTTACATAAAGGTCAAGGTCACAGGTCATGGTCAAAGGTCAATTTGTATTATTAATTTAAAAAGACTACTCAAATTTAGGAAAACTGGCTATGTTGATTGCTTATTACTTAAATAATATATATATATCAAATTTCACATAAATATTGTAAAAGTTAAGGTCAAAGGTCAAAACAAGAGTGTTCATTTTCCCTAAACTCCTCCTAGACTGTTTAATGTATTGGCAGCAAATTGTGCAGGCAAATTCAGTTGGTCAATGCGACGATCATTCACATATGTTATTTAATTTTAGTAAAATGTCAATGGTCAAGGTCACAGTATATGGTCAATATTTTGTATATATAAGTTTTTGTATGAATTACACCATATTCATCTATCTATCTATCTATTGCCGGACGCCTTACTCCTCTTTACGAGGGTGGCCACACACAAAACGCCCCCAAGCAGACCTAACCCCTGTGAGAAGGACAATCTGTGCCAGTTTACTGAAGGACTTTCAGGATTGACCACTTAACTTAGGGTCCGTCTGACTCCGAGGCCTTCTATGTATATTTTTAGCACTATTTTTCTACAGTGGTGCGCAGCTAGTCCATCCACTAACCTGCTTCAGCCTTAGGTGAGCAGTACGGATTTATATTAGGTTTACTCGCCTAGACAGGTTACCGACCAAGGCTGACTAGTCCCATCCACCCGGATTTGTATAAGGTTGTCTCCCCTAGATTGGTTGCCGACCAAGGCTAACGAGTCTCATCCACCATATTCGTAACGCTAGTTGATATTTACTGTGGTGATAATCTAACTACATTTTCGATAAGAATTCCTAAGATCAAAGGTCAAGGTCAACATCAGATTTTTGCTAGTATTTCCTATTTACTGTAAGATTCTCACTAGGCATATCATGTATATTCGGAATGCCTAGGCCAAGGTCATACAAGAATAAACATAATTCCATTTGATAGGTTAAGATCAAAGGTGAAGGTCAATATGCTTATTTATTTACTATTCATATAAATTTCACATTTGTTGAGACAGTTGTTTTTATGAACATTGATATGTTAAATATTCAGACATCATGAAGGTCAAGATGAAGGTCAAAGATCAAGATCAACTATTCCATTAAAGCCTCTGATAATCTTTAATGAAGTTTGGCACACATATTGTATTTGCCAGGGCTACATCAAAGCAAACACATATGTAATCCTAGGTCAAGGTCACAGGCCAAGGTCAAAAGTTAACCTTCATCATAAAAAATACTCAATTTACGATGAGCTGACTGTTAGTTACATTTTACTTAAATAACACATATCTCAATTATATATATATATATATATATATATATATAATATAATTTTATAATACTTAAGGTTAATGTTCAAGGTCAAAGAACAAAACCATAGTATTATTAATTTCCCATAAACTCTTCCTAGCCTGTTTAACCCTTTATGTACCGGCGATGCCTTTTTTATTGTATTCTAGCTATATATAGACAATTTTATGGAGCTTACGAAGGATCTGCGGGTTAAGATACTTGAAAGCCTGTTCATTTTCTGGAGGCCCTTCGTCTATTGTTATAATAATTATGAAATTTAAACGACAGAACTGTATTGAACAGGTTCAAGTATCGTCACCAAATGTTGCTTGCAAATTTGGTTGGTCAATGCATGCAACGATTGTGCAAATATTGTGTTTTTGTTATTCAAAGGTCAAAGTACAGTCGTCAGGATTAATTCGTTTCAGTTTCCCTGGACTAAGGCGTTAGTAGCACTACACGATGGAGAGGTATCCCCTCCACCTCCTCTCCTTGTTGAAAGAATATTCTAATAAGGATAGAGCTCTTAAAGGAGCTCCCAATTGATCCCTAGTCTTGGCCAAGCACCCCTGAAGATGGCTCTGCCATCGGTGGTGATCGTCTGCACACTTACAAATGTCACTGGGAGATGCCAGATGGAGTGACTGCAGATACAAACATGGCACCAAAACAACATGGTCACAGCTGTGTTGTTTGTGGAAAATTCAAGCGAAAGCAAAAGCATTTTATATATCACTTCTTTCCCAAAGGTAAGGTGAAGTGCTTAATCATAAGTAGGGTGTATCTACGAGTATACAGTATACTCACATACGAGTATATAATCATGGCTGACTGAATACATATTCCAGAGACATCATCTTGGTAAATAGCTGACTCATAAATGATGGCATTTGTGTCATTACAGATGTTTGTTATGACTCAAGAACCTTGACATCAATTTGAAGACCAAAACACCTGATCAGCTGAACAAGTCCCGTGTTGTGTGAAGCAGCCACTTTTAAGATGACCAGTATAGCGGGGTTGGTCGTCTGACGTCTGATGCTCCACAATTTACAGATGTTTTAAATAATATAAATAAATAGCTTAATCTAATCACATTGTATTATATGCCATTCATATGATCGGCTATTTTGTAATGTAAGACATACACTCAATTTTATGTTCTTAGTTTTTGTGGAGTGGTGTGGGGTTGAAATGACTTGCTTATGGAAAATTATTCATGAATACGCAGAAAAGCAATAAACGGGGTAGCATTCAAGGAGACTAAAGCAGGACTCTTCTTCTTCTTCTTCTTCTTACCTCTGACCAGGTATAGGCTATCCTAGTGTTTACTAGCCTATATCCCGTTGAAAGGACATTAGCCTAACCTAACAACCTTACCTAACCTATCCCCCGCTATTTGACATCTTTGACAGATTTTTGGTGTATTTTTCTGTGAAATCGGGTTTTTTCACGAAATTCCTCCATGCAGACTATAATGAGTAAAATATGGCGAGTCTATTGGTCCATAATTTCCCTAATAAATTGTTTCTAATAAGGCGGATGTAGTGTCCTTGAAGATTATCATAAACGGTAGTGGAGAAATTCCCCTAGCATTGTATTGTGTTGCAGTGGTCGACCTGAATAGTTAAGACGTAACATCGAGAGAAAATATATTTATAAACACGTACAACATGAGACAAAAGATGCGTTCCACACTTTTGGTAATGTTGTTGCTGAAGGTATGCATATTTATTAGTGTATGACGTGTATGGGTAGAGCTGCAGAAACATATATTACTCGAGAGACAGTCACTGGGATGATTGCTGTGGTTGTCTCGCATATTCCTTTGTGAGAGTCTGAGAGATAATTGCGTACCGGTATGTCTTTACTTACTCCTCACCAATTAAGCAGTGCAACTAATATGAGGACCTGTATGATTCACAGTGTGTGTGTGTTTGATTATTTACTTTTCAGTAAATGTACGAACACAATGGGGAACATATATGGACGAAATCCCTACTTTACTTTACTTACTTTTGTAGATGTTTAGGTGACAATCACCCACGGTCGATCTGGGGATCCGCCGCTAATGAGCTCGTTCTGGAATCTTTACGACTCTGAATCTTACGATTCTTTACAGGACTGACCATGCCATTTTTATCGGCACTAGCTCAGAGAAGAGTGTTGAGAAGGGGTGTTGGAGTGGCTTTGTTATGTGTGTTTAGTCTGTATACGTCGTCAGGATGTCCCCTGACTGGGTGCAAGCACATGAAACATGCTTGGACGTACTACCGCACCCACTAAATGTCCGCCGTGGCAGGGATTCGATCCCGGGTCTTTCAGATTCACACGCGAGCGTGCTCACCACTTGACCACCACAGCTGGTACTGATACAAATTTAAATATAAGGAACAAAACCAATACAAGATATAGATGTTGAGTAACCTACACATATAACAAAATAATGTATTATATTAGATTAAGTATTTTATACAGAAAAAGGATAAGTTGCTGCACAAATACTAGATTGTATACATGGAATGTAGCACGATAATGACAGAATGGGGATCACAATTAAAACATCATGAATGACAACAGTAGCCTACTATTTAGACATAGCCTATAAGAGCTATGGAATGTGAAAAATGATGAGATATCGAGTACTGCAAGCGGTATCCTATATATATTAGAAACTATATAGTTATAGTTCGAATATATCAGTTTTCTAAAGAACGGTACATTCTCTATTGAGAGGTATACACCGTATAGTTACTGTTCGAAATTAACCGTTCTCTATTGATGGGTGCTTGGGGTAAGTATCAGGGGCCTACAATCAAAAGCAGAGAGTCGCCTCTCCTTCTCTACTCTCCTTACCTTGTTGTTACCATACCACCACCGAAACCCTCCCATTTTCTCTCCGACCCCAGAACTACACCCACCCTCCCTTCTCTCGCTCTCACCCAGTTAGAGACTACTTCTGGACCTCACCAATTGCATGTATTCCGAATCCCTAATGAAGAAATGCAAAGCATCATATTCAGAGTCAAATATTAGCTTTACTAAATTTGAAAGAAAGTAGGAGAGAGAGAGAGAGGGGGGGGGGGGGGATATTCGCCGAAAACCTTATAATGATTCGAGTGATTCATACCAGTACATTTACCATTGACCCCTGAAAGGTTCATACCGAATCATACTCTAATATAGCTGCCAAACTAACCCACGTAAAGTTGTATTTTCTTTCATCGTTGTAATGGCTCAGTCTGGGCTACGTAACAAGCTTGAGACAACGAGGACCGTCTGGGTCAATTCCACCATGAGTCTCTCCCATCAATGAACACACAAAGTAAACCATTCAAGTATTTTGAATTATTTATTTCTATATAATTATTAAATACTAATATCACTACTTATTAGCACCGTATACAAGAACAAAACAATTGCTTCATCATATTCACCACAAATCTCTCTGTTTCCAGACAGTTCAGGACTCCTTAAGTGTAAACAGCCAATTTGCCAATAAATGCTGTCTTCGTGGTGCAATGCATAAGTGTGTTGATTTTCGGTGTGAGCATCCTAGGTTCGAATCCCCGGACTGCCACATGTGTTTGTTAATCGAGTTTAGGAGTAAAGTTGGTTGGTGGAGAGAACATAATAATGAATTATTGCCGAGAATGTTCCCAGTGAGTCGGCCATGTGACTTCATTACGCTAACTCAACACTCATCCTCTTAATGGAGCTATCTACCCAATCATTAGGCCATATTGTTTTCCTAATTGGCCGAAATGTAAAATTACTGTATATAAACGGGACACGAACTACCCTCGGGCAAGGTACTGGAGTTTTCGAAAAGAGGCTCCAGGCTTTAAAATATTACTTGACATAAACAGGCTTAATAATCCTGAAGGGTTGATAACCAATATATATGCCCTATTTTAATTAACTACCCCTCGGGTACTCTTACGCTCATCTATCCATTAGGGAGGGTCTTATTTTAAAGTCCCCATGCCCTCAACACTTACGCTCACCCATACATTAGGGAAGGACTTATTCATTTTATCACCTTACCCTTAACACCTTGCTATAAGGTTACTCTATTTGATCAGGTATCTTGTTTTGTAGCCAAGTTAAGGGTGGCGTTCACTATGGCTATGTAGCAATATGGGTATTTGATTGACATATAGCAAATTGCGTTAAAAAAAAACTGAGTAATGGCAAGACGTAGGGTATCTACTCCACATTGAAAGTTTCACGCCTATGCAAGTGTATTCTCTTGAGATAACTGTCAAGATAATTTGAATTCACACCTGTAAAGAATAATTACTAAATAACTATATAACGGCCATTTATTTAATCCCAGATTAACTAAAAGAGTTATAATATTGAACTAGTCAATAATTCTTCTACTACAATACCACTCTGTATAACAGTTTCGTGTATAACCAATTAATCTCATTATACCTTGTATATAATTGTACAAGCGTGTATTTCTACCCCTCATATCTGGTATATTCATATAATTATACAGTTAACCCTACTAGTAACGGTAGTAATTAACAGCTTAGGATAGGTTTTGTTTAGTTCATATGTTTAATGTGAAGGAGATGGTGGTCGAGATAAGTGTGTGAAATACTTCATTCCGTCATTAGGTGTTCAGAATAAATATAATCGGTGAGGTCCCAGAAGTAGCTCCTAGCTGGGTGAGAGCGAGAGAAGGGAGGGTGGGTGTAGTTCTGGGGTTGGAGAGAAAATAAAATGGGAGGGTTTAGGTAACAACAGGAGGGGATACCTCTCCACCGTGCAGTGCTACTAACAGGGAAAATTAATTAATCCTGACGACTGTACATGGCGAAAATCACAGATTATGGTCACCATTTCTTTCTTATATATTTTATATTTGAATTACACCATATTCAAAACGCTACAAACTAATATTACGCTGACCAAATTATAGATACATTTTCCAATTGCTAAGATTAAATGTGAACATAATTTGTATTTATATACAGTATGTATTTGAACTCCACCGACAAACTTCCTGGATCACTTGTAGAGTTAAATATAATACTATTTTATACATACCATTTTTACTATAGTTGCCTAATTAATGAGATAGAGGACTAATTAGATATGTAGCACACGAATGTTGCTAAAAGTGCGCTAGACACCAGTTGCCTGATAGAATAGATATACTGTGAAATCAAACATACCAATGGCATCGGGAATTCTTAATAACATTATCTGAATGATGCCAAGCACTAATGTAAAGTTATGCTGCTGTTTTAATGTGGTTAGCATTAAAATTATAAGTGACTTAGCGATCGCGGTGATGGTGATGTTGACACATTTGATACTCTGTTTCCATTGTGGAATGTTAAAGGCAAAGCCTGTGCCACATATCCGAACACTACAACTTCGCGGGTAATTAGTTGTGGAGTATGGCGGGCAGTTGTCAATTTGATACCGTTGTTTTTCGTTCAATAACGAATTTCTATAATGAAAAACACGAAGAATTAGAAAACTTTCATTAAATCTGACTTTGTTGCATAGATAATAATTATATACATATACAAACTAAAAATCGATACACTGAACATTATATGACTCATATACAAAGTATATTCACGAGAATACGCACTAACTCAGCTCACACTGCTCTTGTATATTCTTTTGGTAAGACTTGTCGAGACTGAAGTGTATGCGTGTGTATGTAGTAAGGGTATGTGTGTTTGTGTGTGTATGTGTTTGTAATAGTGGTAAGTGTGAGTATTCTATTGTTGGGGGTACCACTGGGTGTTTGACTATGGGGGAGTGGGGAAGCGGTTTGTATGTGTGGGTGAGTGTGTATGTGTATGTGCTTGTAAGTGGGAATACTGTATGGCTGAGATCAAATTGATAGTGTTGGTGGTAATGATCAAAGTGGGTGGATCAATTGGGTGTGTAACCCATGGGGGAGTGGGAAGGCGGTTTGTGTGGTAGAGTTGTATTTGAGTTATGTAAGGTTGGTTCACTTCGAAATGTTATTGTAAGGGGGTAACAGGCGAGATGAGTTGTTAAGGGCAGGGGGGGGGGGGGAATTCTTAGTGGGTTGCAAGGTAGATATGAGTGTGCATGCGTCTTTGTGTGTGTTTATTATTCGCTTAACACTCCCGTATAGTAATTCCAGGAATCTTTGCTGTGCGCATCTTTATTATTCAAAAGCTTATTTGTTATTGATGTATGTAGTTGTAATACACATTTCATCACCAGTTCAAGGATATAGGTCAGAATGGCAGGTGCTTCATCATTACCCAATATGTTACACTTGTAAACTACTAATAAATTAACTATGCATTACAAACATATTACCAACAACAGCAAAATATGCCTTATTTCCCTAATTCACGAAACTGGCAGAGGTAGAGCTGTCACCATAAATCCGGTCGAATCTTTGAACCCTTAAAACCAAGTTCAGAAGCATTCTGTCATACAGTGTTCGGACTAGTGCACGGTTTACATTAACTCGGGCTAGGACGATGCTCCAAGTTTTTACTTTAAATGCTCTCTCAAAAATGGCTTATTAGTTTTTAATTTTACTATAGAATAAAGGGAGTTTGTTTATTTATTTGGAATTCATTCACATATTTTGTCGGTGGAGTTCAAATACATACTGTATAATGCAGTCCCAGACGAACTAGAACAACCGATTCAGGATGAGTGTCCATGCTTTAATCCACTACACATAAGTAGCCTCTACCACGCCGTGGTATAGTAGATTAAAGTATGGACACTTATCCTGACTGTCGGTGGTTCGAGTCCAGCTGTGAGTATATAAACATTTAGTAGCTCACATGTATTTGCGAGATATAATATATATATATACATATATATATATATATATATACTTCTACTCACAATTCCCACCACTCAAGCTTCCTTCACTATCTTCAATACGTACCAGGATCTTAGAAGTGCAAAGAGAATCGTACCCATGGCTAAATATTCAAGCTATTTTTCCAGAATATCTACAGGCTGAGCCAAGACAAATATGTTTCACAGATTCAACTTTTGCACTGTATTAATTATTCTTGAACAATCACCGTTATGTTTGTTCATGTATTCGACAATCATATTTATATACAAACATTATCAATTGAATAATCATGCAATCACTTCATGAACACTAAATTGAGTAGAATCATAATTCCAGCGTCTGTATATTCAAATATTGATAACGCATTGACATTTCTTAAGATTTGGTCTTACAGCATTTATCTCCCGAATGTTGTTTTCCCGATTGCATGAATAGTAAACAGATGTTAAAAATATGCATGACTTCAATCGAACCAGACAATCTGCACCTACTATGAATTTCAATTTCAGATTTGAGTTTAGTGTGGATCTGCAAAGAATAAACCGTGAGGGTAAAAGCGAGCACGACTATATATATATTTTGGAACAATTGAAGCTGTTGTCTGTTCAGAAGTTTGCGAAATGTTTGTAAACATAAAACAGTTAATTCCTACACATGGGTGAGCCATATATACATATTATTACATATTTTTACCACATCGACATAACTCTGGAATTCTGTCTAGTAAACCATTTTTGTAATTGACACTATAGGTTATACAATAAACCACATCATTTGGATTAATTAATAAAATTGCAATTTCACCTAATCATGAAAAATATGTATGATGATTAGGGAAACCCAGAACTTGAATTATTGTTTGCAACTCACGTATTATGCCAGATTTGAGAACAGAACAAAAACAAATGCGAAAGAATGAACTACCATGGAATGAGTTGTGGAAATAAAAAACATATTACTGCAATGAATAGTAGCATCAGTAATTTTATAAATAATTAACTTATAATGTGGGACTACAGGTCCGTGCGACGACCGTGTTAACTCTGAGGCGCGTGGCGCGACGCTCAGGATGAAATTTAAACAAAATAGGTTCCGTTACGGCCTAGAGGATAAATTAAGGTATATGCATGTGGAAGATCATTAATTTTGGTTCAATATTATACAACAAACTTCGTTAAAATCAGTTCATAGCTTTGAGAGGTGCTTACGCTCTATTGGTCGTCTCCAATATTTAATAATGTATTACTCGAGCATATTATATCTGCTCACCCAATTTCGTGGTCATCAGTTCATATCTTTTGAATTTTCTTTTTTACAGAAAATCAGACAAACTGAGGCAAAAACAAAACCACTGTCCAACTTCGTTGTCAGAGGTAACAATGAGGGGCACTCCGGAAAGTGCGTACCTTAACACCTCCTCAACTGGCGGAGGTATGCGCTCTACCGATTGCCTCTTCAATCTAATTACTTTTCTCTTGATGCATGTCCTATCTGCCCACCAAATTTCGCGAACTTTCATAACTTTGTGAGCCGTCTACGGTGGCGGAGGTATGTGCTCTACCAATAACCTCCACAATTAAACTACTTCTTCCTTGGTGCATAATACTGAATATCCTATCTGTCCTCCAACCTTCGTGACATTCTGTTCATAGCTTTTTGATAGGCTAATTATCTTGTTTACAGACAAACAAATAAACAAACTGACAACAAATAGAGGCAAAACATAACCTCCTCCAACTTCGTTGGCGGAGGCAATTGTAATAAAGTGCCATTGTACGTAATGTATTTCATTACCACCGGATCACTTTTTCTGTCAATCCTGCAGTAAGGAAGCAACAGCGGGGTGCCCTGGGAACAATTTGAAAATAGGACTCTGACCATTATGTCGTACATAATCTCGTCTATTTCGTAATGTTCAAGTAAAAATTAGTACTATCCCCAAACTATAACCGCTTTCAATTTGCGTCACTCCTGTAGAAAAGGGCCTGTAGTAGGGCACCATGGCCGACATGTTCGATCCAATTATTAATTGAAATGCCATATGTACACTATATGTGTGGTTCATTAATTAAGTTGGAGATTGGACTCCGTTATGGCCAGGGAGTAGATCACTCTTACAGTATACATGCGAAAAAAAAAGCAAAGCAAAGACCACAAAATATAGCCGATTACATTTTCCATCTACTCTTGTAGAAGGGACCCTAAAGTTAACCGCCAATGGTGAAGTACTTCAAAAGTGCCCTCTTAAAGCCTCTGTTTATATTGATTGCCCTAACAACAAGAACAACGACATGAGTGGCAACTAGAGGTCCTGCTTCGCACAGTCCTAACAACAACGGTGGAGTGTACTGTAGAAGGAATCGAACCTTGTGGATCTCTTCTTAGTTTATTATTTATCTCTTTCAAATAATATTGCAGTCTATATTAATTGTACACTTCTAAAGGCGAAGGCTAGAATGTGGTCATCCAGTTATTGCCAGGGGAGGTGTGGCTGAGTGGTCTTGCCACTGGATTGGTAATCCAATGGACCCAGGTTCGAATCCCAATATGTCAATGGGAAGATATTGTTGGGATGGAATTTGTGCTGTACCTAGGTATCAGTGCATTACCACAGCATACCGAAATGCCAAAAAAATACTCTCATTGTTCCCTGATTAATAGTAGTGTATGAATATTCCCATATTCAAAAATATGCTACAGGGGGGGGGGGGGGGGGCAAATGCCTAGTAAGTTAATTGCTCAATAGGTGGCGTTCTGAGAATGAGGGTCCGAGTCTAAGGGGTGAGACTGTGAAGCGGCTTCAGAGATAGAGTTGCTTCGAGCCGTGAAGCTTCGCATTTCTCACTCCCTAGACTGGAGCAAGACCTCACGGGCCTCACCATGTTCAGAGGTAGTGTAAAGGCTATCAGCCTATGCCCGAGAGGGAGTAGTTGGAATATAGTAAAAAAACAAAAAAAGTTATTCAGTTGAAGACTGAGATCAACTGAAGGTACTGACCCAGTTCGTCAAAGTCGCTGTGTAGTTGTTTAATTAGCTTGTTAGCATACACACAGGCATACAATTAAACACGTGACAATATTAATTCAATACCCAGTGTCTTAATCTATATATATATATATATATATATATATATATATATATATATATATATATATTTCGATGTATTAGCTATATAAACAAAAAAATATATATCTGTGTTGGTACTTTCTTTACTAAACATGCAGTACATTGACAGGTTCCAAGCTTAATCAAGTTGACATAATCAATTTTAAAACGGACCCATTCTAGTATATAATTAATGTTATCATAATTATTATACCTTAAGCAGGTAACATACAACAGGGACATAATATGATGTTTCAGTAAAATCTAATATTGTGCTTTAGCTTAATAATGTTACTGTAAATAAATAATTTTCAAAAAACTACAAAACTGATAGATAAAAGTCTGTTTCAAAATTAGTATAATCATCATGCAGTATAATGAGCAGCAATTAGAGATGTAGAGGTCTTTTTTCGAGCGAAATAATATAATCTGACGATAATAAGTTGATTGGTTGAGCATAGCTAATTTCTGTGAAGCTGTTGTAGCAAGAGTGGTAACATGATCTTACCAAGAAAGGTCGGGAAAAAAACCCGCCAAGAATACTCAGAGAAGATGAATGGTTGATTTGTGTATTGTTGAAAAATAAGGGAAAGTCGTGTGGAAGATCGTGACTAGCAGAATGAAAAAAAAATTGGGTTTTGGAAGAATTAAATGTAAAAACACTTTCTCTGCCCCAATCAGAGACTGTTGATAGATCAGAAGACAGGCGTGCTATGGCCTCATCAAGTGAGTTTTGGAGGGATTGCATGCTGGGTCTTTGTGGAAAACTAGTTGAATAGGGTAAGGTAGAGTCATCAGCATATAAGTGGATAGGACTAGAGGTACAGTTGAAGGGACCATTAATGAATAATAGAAACAGAATTGTAGACATTACAGAACCCTGAGGAACACCGGAGTTGATAGGTTGAGGAAGTAGCGATGGCCGTCTACAATCGTAGCTATGGAACGACCAGAAAAGAAATTAGAGATAAAGGCAAAGATGGAGGGATAGAAACCGAAGGAGGGTAGCTTAGACAATAGAAATTTGTGCCAGACTCTATCAAAGGCTTTGATATGTCTAGCGCGATAGAGAAGGTCTCACCGAAGTCCTAAAAGGAGGATGACCAAGAGTCAATAAGATAATATAGAAGATCACCAGTAGAGCGGCCCTTAAGGAAACCATACTGGAGATCTGAAAGAAAATAATGGAAAGATAAATGCTCAAGACATTTTGAATTAAGAATAGTTTCATAAACTTTTGAGATGCAAGCAAGGAGAGCAATTGGATGATAGTTGGAGAGTTGAGAGTGGTAACCCTTCTTTCGGACAGGTTGAATGAGAGCATAGTTCCAGCAAGTAGAAAAGTCGAAAGAGTTTGCCTAGGCAGGGAGTTGGCACAGAGTACAACAGAAGGAACATCATCCAATCCGTACACCCTTAGTATTAGACCCAGAAAGGACCGACAGTACATCCTTAGAAGAAATTATTATATTTGACATCATGAGAGAGTGGGGTGGAGAGGGAGGAACAGCACTGGAATCATCAAAGGTGGGAGTTTTTTAGCGAATGTTTGAGCGAAAGAGTTCAGCTTTGTCATGGAAGACATGGAGGTGTGCCATTAGAGTTAAAATAGGATGGTACGGTTAGGAAGTAAATTTTCTGGAGAGGTCTTTGAGTAGATGCCACAAAAATTGGGAAGAACTAGAATTGGAAAATTTGTCTATTTTGCCCCAATTGACACTCATTATTTTATTTTGCAATATTGTTGATATTGCCCCACTTAGAATTTCTGGAATGTGTGGTAGTCCTTAAACAGGGCAAGTAGAGATCCACCCAACATTCTGCTCACTCCTGGGAGACGTCCTTGAGTCGCCCTCCTCCTATCGTATTTGTTCAACTGAGATTTTTTTTTTTCCGTAATGTCTTCCAGTCAGAAATTCACTGCCCGAACCACTTTCACCACTTTTAACTTAGTCAGTAGCCAAATCTGCACTCTCTTAAAGGGATAGGGAGGATCAGCAAGAAACATAGATGACAGGGATCCGAGAGAATACATACAATAGACACTAGCCCAAATCAAGCACTCGTTCCTATCTTTTGGTATTTATTTTGCTTCATCCATTCCCTTTACATGCTTTAACGCTCATTAAGACGACATATCATATCATCTCGGCCTGCCACATGGTCTTCTTCCTTCCACTTCACTGACATCCATTATATTTACTACTTTTTATTCGGTCATCCTAGTTATGTGGTCATACCATCTGAGAACACTTTCTTCTACCATTTAATCAACTAACTCTACATACCTCCCTTATGTTAACACCTCATATTCTGCTTATTCTTCATACTCCACAACATTTCTTAGCAAATATAGTTCAACTGCTCTCACTCGCAACTTTTCAATATTTTGCCATACTGCAATATAGTTTCGCACTCATACATCACTGTTGGCATTAACACACCATCAGGAAATCCTCTCACTGATTCCATACTCAAGTTTCGGCTCTTGATCATCGCTCTAGCTTCATACTGTTTTCTACTTTCCTTGCATAATATACTTATTATATAAAACATGGCTCCAAGATACATGAACTCTTCTACTGCAAGTTGTTTTTCTTTAAGCATAACATTACAGACAGTGTCTCCTTTCCCTTTTACTACCATTACTTTGTTTTAATTCACATTTACTTTCAGATCTCGTCTTTCACATATTTCCTCAAATATTTCCACCAACTGGTATAAGTCAAACTCTCATTCCCCAAGAAATACTGCGTCACCTGCATACAACAGATTTCAGACAGTTATTCTGTTACCAGCATTCATGATTTCTACTCCCCTTTATATTGTTCTGTACTTTACTTCTTTAATTACCCCATCCATGTACATATCAAACAACCAGGGTGACATCACATATTCTTGTCTCACTCCAACCTGGACACTAAACCATTAATTTAGTGTGCAATTTATTTGTACAAATGCTTCAATACCATCATAAAAAATTCTTATTAAATAAATAACTTTTACATTATACAGCTCCAAAACTTTCCATAATCATGCTCATATGCTTTTTAACCCTTAACTGGCGGCACGCAACTTATGTCAGGTGAAATAAATATGGACTATGTGGCGGTTCACAACTTATGTCGAGCGCCATTTTCAGCACGTAATGTTGCTGAGAGAGAGAGCTGAGCGGTGTGAGGAGCGTAGCAACCCTATGACCATCCCCCACCACCGCGATGGACCAACTGAACTGTATTCTAACTTCCTCCTCCTCTTCTCACTTGCTACACAGGGAATTGTGTAGGGAAATTACCTAATTACAGGGTTTTTGCACTCGTGTTGCACGATCGTTGCAAGAGAATCGGTGGTCGTACAAGGCTGGTTCGGGTGTCATTGGAAAACTCTGATTATGCCCTTTCAGGGATAGGTACTTATTTTACGCATGAAAATGATCATGTAAACAACCCTATTTAGGGTAAAAAAAAAAACGCTGGGCGCTACGGTCAAATAGACCACCTAGCCGGCTAAATAAGGGTTAAACATACATGAAGCCCAGGTTTACCCTCTGACCTTTCTCGCCTACCTTCTCTATCATGTCTCTCTGCAACATTCTGATCTACACTTCCTCTACCACCTCCAAATCCAGGGCCATGTTCATCACTCACTTTTCCAGTCAGTACCATCTTTCACTCTATCAATCACTAGTCTACCATGTACATTGCCAAACACGATCAGCAGGCTAATACCTCCGTGACACTTACATTCCTTATGTTCACCTTTACCTTTATACAGTGGCACTATTATTCCAATTTTCAAATCCACTGCCACCACACCATTTATCCAGGTTTCTATACATAATTCCTGCAGGCTTTCCATTGTTAACTCTCCTTTATTTCTCGTCTTTTCACATTGTATATTTTCATCCACACCAACAGCTTTTCCATTCTTCAATTTCTGTACTACATTCTCTACTTCCGCTTTCAATATCTTCCTTTTGCTGTATGTCTCTCACATGAAATATCTAGCAGGCCTTTTTCATTGACAATTGCCCTGTTCCCATTTCCATCCATTAATCTTTCAAAATATCACATTTCCTCTGTTATCTTTCACATTTTCACATGTCTGGCCAAATTCTTTCCTACAATTACGCAGTTTCTTCTATAATAATGTCTTATTCTCTGCAAAGTTTTCATTCATTCTCTTTCCCAAATGTTCATTTATTTTCTCTTTCTTTTCCTTATTCAGTCTGTTTACCATGCTGTTGCTTTCCTTATACTCCCTTTTGATTCCTTCACAATGTTGATTATGTATTCACCCATCCATTTTCTTCTCTTGTTGTCCAAACCTTCTTTTATTTTGTTATTTGTTCATCCCACCATGCTGTCCCTTTTTTCCATTTGCTATCTTACACACACCACATACATCTCAAACATTCTTCACCAGGTAGTCTTTATATATCTTCCACACACTTTCAATATCCATTCCATCCCTGTAGTATACCATTACTTCTTCCAACCTTTGCTTCTATTCATCTGCTATATCCTGATTATCTATTATTTAAATGTTTTCAGTATTTAATTTTCTTCTCTTACATTTCTTCAAAGCTCCTCTCATGCTCACCTTGCACAACACAATCATATGATCAGGCAGTCCTCCACTCAAACCTCTCACTGCTTTAGTATCACTAACATCACCAATCATTCTTCTTTCTACCAACACCCTAATCAATCAAACTTCAGACATCCTGTTCTTCAACAGTTTTATACAATGTATACTTATATTACAATATACTTATATTACAATATACTTATATTACAATATACTGTACTTGTAAATTATGATAACTAATTCTAGATCAGGTGAAGGTATTGATGCATAAGCCTTTACAACGGCACGTCGTATCTACTTTTCGAAGAGTGTTGAAAGGGGAGAAGGGGCGTTGGAGAGGGTGGAAACTGTTGGAGTGGCTTTGTTATGTGTGTTATTAGTCTGTATACGTCGTCGAATGTCCTCCGACTGGGTGCGAGCATGTGAAGCACGCTAGGACGTACTACCACAACCACTAAATATGTCCGCCTTGGCTGGGATTGAACCCAGGTCAAGCAGATTCACACTTAAGCATTCTATCGACAAGCTCACTACCGTACTAGCTGCGGGGATGACTGGGTGTGAGATCAGGTAAGGTCGACTGATGTCCTATCATTGTGGCAGAGTGTGGGCTAATGAACGTCTCTCAGGAAGTGTGCCTAATACGTAGTAGATCCTCTAGTTACAACCAGATGTAAACCCGGAAATCTTTTAACTTTTTGTTTTTTGTTCTTTTTCTATGTGATTGAGGGAGGCAAAAGGCATAACTGCCTATAGCGAGTGCCTCCCACATAGTTGAAAGAGTGACAGGGCCAAAATCAAGGGACGTTCGAGCCAAAATGACTGGACACACGGAGTGTGAATCAATTTAAGTCATAGGAAGAGGGAAAGACTGATTCTGGGAGAGAGTTCCAGAGCTCCGCTGTGAGTAGAAGAAAGTTTGAGAGTAATGTTTCACTCTTGGGTTGGAGAGTTGCACAGAGTAGGGGTGGGATTGAGTTGCAAGACGGGTACCACGTGCCCTATGTAAAGGAGGTGGTATGCACTGGGATAGCTCTGAGGAACACTGATTATTATAGTAGCGATAGAATAGCGAGAGATATGCAACATTGCGGCGGAGAGAGAGATTGCAAAGAGTTGGTGAGTGGACGGGAGTTAATGATATGAAAGGCCTTCCTTTCAACTTTGTCTAGGAGAGCAGTGTGAGAGGAACCTCCCCACACATGTGAACAATACTCAATACAAGGGCGCACTATGCCCCTGTACAGAGCAAGAAGTTGTGCAGGGGAAAAGAACCCCCTAAGGCGGTTGAGCACACCCAGCTTCTGGGAGGCTGCCTTAGCAAGACTTGTAATATAGTCCTTCCAACTGAGAGCAGAAGAAAAAGAGACGCCAAGAATATTGAGAGAAGATGAAGGGTTGATTTTTGTATTGTTGAAGAATAAGGGATAGTCCGCTGGGAGATCCTGACGGGTAGATAGATGGAGAAATTGGGTTTTGGAAGCATTAAAGTTAACAAGGTTTTCTCTGCCCCAATTGGAAATAGTATTTAGATCAGAATTTAAGAGTTCTATGGTTTCATTACGTTTGTCGTTGAGGGATTGCTAGCTGGGGCGTTCTGAAAAACTAATGGAGTAGTGTAAGGTTGAGTCGTCTGCGTATGAATGGATGGGAATTAAGGTACAGTTAAGGAGATCATTTATAAAAATTAGAAAGATAATAGGAAATAGGACAGAGCCCTGAGGAAATACAGAGAAATACAGTCCTCCATATGACACACGCTGCAGCGTGGCAGAGAACCGCCCAGGCCATCATATGAAGGGCACGCTATATTGGAGTTAATAAGTTTCTGTGTGTGTGTGTGTTTGCATTTTGGAGAAGATTTATATGAACCTCAAACTTTTCATCAAAGTGCGTAACTACTTAATAATTTATAGACGAGTGTTAGGCTACTCGAATCTGATGAAACTAAATTATGAATTATGAATTATTGAACACTAAGTAAAAAGTAAAAATTAATATATATCATATCAGTAGAAGCTTATATTTTTTTGACATCCACAGTGGCGAGATTATAATGCTAGGAAAAATGCCATTATATAATTTGTATGTGGCAGTTATTTAATTCAGGTAATATAAGTAATCAGCCATAAAGTATATGCGTGATGCTTGCATCTCCAGGAAATACACCCACCAGCATAGCATCTATAATAGTAAAGTCAGAGACCGTAGCTCCAAAAATATTAGTCTACCATCTACCATTTTCTATCACCCAAAAGAATGTCCCACAATTTGTCTCACCTCACCTGCTTAGCTCCGCCCCTGAACTGCCCCTCGCTGACGTCATCACCCTTCCAGTACCTCGCCTCCCACCTTTACAACTCCACCCCTTTACAGCCCAGTGGGGTTAACCTTATGGCCTCCCAAGACCAAGCCTAGAAAGAAACATAAGAAATCCACCAAATAGCGACTGGCAGAGCTACCCGGTGCTTACCAATTCCAACCCATTGCTTAGCAAGACCAATCTGGTGCTTACCAAGACCAGGCTGGTGCTCACCAAAGCCAATTTCTCTAGATCAATATTTATTCGCAACTGATTTATTCATTTTCCAATCAAAACTTCATTATATTCTTGTTTAAACTGCGTGTCTTCCGTACCTGCAAAGATCATCAGCGGAAGTATATGTTTATAGTTGTGTCTGTTCTCTTCTGGCATCCGTTTTTTTTTTTTTTTGGTAGGGGGGGAGGGGGGTAATGTGTATGGCCTGTAGCTTATGATGGGACGCTGTATATCTGCCGTTGGGGTAGAGGTATTAGATAGTTCTGGGAGGAAGGCTATTGCCCAAGTTTTGAAAACTGAGAGTTCGGGAGTACTTACAGATTTATCTTCTCTTGCTATCCTTCCCCCTTATTAATCCTGAGCTAATGCCGATACAGTAGCCAGTCCTTGAACATAAGACAAAATTATCAGTGCAATTTTAGCATATAATCACATCAAATATGATATCAGTGTCGCTGTTTTCGGGGGCGGGGAGAGGGGGGCTGGGAAGGGCACTCTCCCCTAAGAATCAGCCAAAAAAACTCCTCCAAGATCTGGCTTGCCCTCACACCACTCACAAGTCCGAAGGCCCTCATCATATTTGGTTATAAATAGACTAGTTAATTGTTATGCGACGCTATAATTTAGCACGCTTTATAATAGTTCGTTTTTTCCACCATAGGAAAGCTCAGAACTGTAAACACTCAACGGGGACACAACTGACTTTAATATCATAATTCTTATATCACTCACCACCAATGTCACAGACTACTCAGTTTCGGTACACACGTTTTATTTATTACTTAGCTAGGGTACAAACATGGAACAAATTGATTGAGTCTCATCTATATAGAAATGAGCTCAATATCATCATATGATAATAATATAATAATTATGAATATTCCTGATTAATAAACTGAAAGGAATAGATAACATAAAATCATGAAATAGTACAGGTAAAGATATACAAGATTACTATATAAATCACAATAAAAATAAACACAAAGAGGTTAGTCTCAAAACAGTAATTAAATCCTGAAGGTAAATGGCAAACGCGAGGTAACTAGCAAAGCGAGGTAAATAGAGATTACTGCGAAGGCACACGCACAGTGACAAGGTTATATGCAAATAAGGATATTAAATGAGGTGTGACTATCTTTACATTAATTCAGCGAAAAGAAGATATAAATCTAATCAACTCAAAGAGTCACAATAATGAATATAAATTCATTGAGGTAGTAAATAATTATAATAGCCTGTATGCGGGGCTGAAGATCTCGTCGAGGAGAAGTTTACGCGACGTGTCAATGATAGTTTATCTTTAACTCAAACAAGGCTTAAACTGAGTTTGAAGTCAGGAAGCATAATCTTTAATATAGTCTTAACTAAGAGACTGACAAATAAACACTCTCTGTGATCACTTATACATGCAATCGCGTACCCAGCTAATTATAACACATAAAATAAGATCTGATTGAGTGTTCACTGGAGTTTACGTATAATGTGCATGTATATATCCTAAACGAATATATGTTCAGCTCTTATACGGAATATAAGAAACTAAATCCCAGAATTATACATATATCAATCCCACGTATATAGTTTGTTCTATTCTCTGAAAACGAGTGGCGATGGCTAGGAGGAAAGAATTAATAATCTCTAAGATGACGTTAAATTGAACACTAACATATCTTATATAACCCTTCGCAAATAATCATCACAACACTTTATCGAACGAGAGGCACTTAATTTGATTCAAGTAGAGAAGTAGGAGCCCATGAGAGATCTGGTCACACGTGGCGACTGATTCCATTGTCCGCTCCTGTTGACACCAGAGGGACATCCTCTTCACACACTCTCACTAGAATATGCCCTTCCTAGCTCGCCTACACCACTGCTTCGGGATCACGTAACACAGCCACTTGTAGAAACTTTTAAAGGGATTCTGGCTAACCCCTACGGAAGTATGTTCTGAATCGAATGTTCCAGCTATTAAGCACGTTCGCACCGAGAGAGTACCCGAAAGTGGATTCGACTTTGCCTACCAAACTCTAGGCTCAGGCAGGTAATGTTCCGTTTTAATTCAGGTGTCTGGTTCTGGCGTTTCGGAATATGAGAGCCATGAGAATTACAGTGTTTTTATTATTGCTGAGGTTATTAAGGTTCTTAAAATTATGATACGTATATTATTACAAAGGTGAAGATATTCTTTAGTTATTAACATTAGTTGGATGGATGAAGAAGCTTTGATGTATTGGTGATAATTTAATTACAGTTTTGGATGTCTACAGGTAATTTGCATGTGATATGGAATGAATTTATTATAAATGGGAATATGAGGATTGTACTTGTTTATTCCCTTAGTGGTTGTGGTTGTAGGTATTATGCTCTGGTTGAATATGCGGGAATTGAGGAGGTTGGTGCCGTAATCGCATAAACATTTCCTCATCGTAGTCCAGATCTGGCTCGGGCAGGGAATTCTCTCCTCAGGCAGGGAGGGCCATTTTTGACCCAGCGGTTGGAGGTGATTAAGGCGGGAGAGCGGCCCGTGTTGGCCTACACAGGTAGTAGGGTGTTGTTTACCTTGAGGCTGGTGGTGGGGAACTTATTAATTTTCCCTCTCTGCATTTGATGGAAGCAATGCGGCATTGTGATAGTTCTTGTTCTTCCAAATACGGGAGCAGGTTCTGGTGGTGTTTTGGCTCATTTTGTTCGAGCCCCGCCATCTCACCATCGTCGTCCATAAAAAGACTCGTCCTCGAGCTTGAAATAAGTCTGTTTTGGATGACTTCAGTGCGGATGCCAGAGAGTTGGGTTAGTGAGGGATCTGCCGGAGCTAAAGAGGGTGGAGGGGTTGATTTTGGTTGTTTAGAGGTTGAAGTAGGGGGTATGATTTAGCTGTAGGTTGTTTTACTGGAGAAGGGAGAACAAATTTGGTTGTGGAAGGGGGTGGAGAAGGAAGGTTATGGGAGGTTGGGTTAGAAGATTTTCGAATGTGATTTGGTAGACGAGAGGGAAGTTTTTGAGGGGGAAGATTAAGGAGAGATTCAGTGGTAGGCTATTTGGAACGAGGGAAAGTGAAGAGAAAGTGGTTCGAGAGTTGGGTGATGGAGAAAGTGTGGGAAGTTCAGAATTTGTGGAGGTGCTTAGTGCTTAGAAGCGTCAAGGTCAGGTGGTGTAGGGGGTTTGCGTGAGGTTGCGCGGGAGGAGTCAGATGTTTGTGTTGTTGTTGAGATCGGTAAGGGGGGGAAGAAGAATTTAATGGTGGAAGGGTTTTTAAAGGAGAAGAAAGTTTAGATTAGGTAGAAGTAGAAGGTATGTGAATGAGTTTACAAGGCAGTGTCCTTGGGCCTTTGCTTTTTATTATTTTTACTGCTGACTTATGTTCCGTGCTTGAAAATAAACTAATCTCCTATGCCGATGATACAAATTTATATGCATCAATTCCATCACCAATTGATCGACAGGTAATTGCTACTGCTCTGAAAAGGAATTTAGCCAAAATTACATCATGGTGTGAACTTTGGGGTATGAAACTTAAGTTAATGCTAGTAAAACGCACTCCATTATCATCAGCAGATCTCGTACATTGGATCCTCCCCATCCTTATCTACAAGTTTCTGGCGAGCAAATTGAGAATGTGGATACTCTCAGTTTGTTAGGAGTTACTCTGGATCCCAAACTTACTTTTGAAAAGCATATTCGTTCTTTCTCCTCTTCCATTTCCCCAAAAATTGGTCTGCTTCGCAAGGTTTATAAAACATTTGCTTGTGACACCACAGTTATCAAGTCTTTTTATGCTTTTCTTTTGCCACATTTCGAGTACTGCTCACCTGTCTGGTTGTCAGCAGCTGACTGCCATCTCAAGTTGCTTGACAGGTCACTAAATTCTATCAGTTTTATTCTACCTCATTTGTCTCTTGATCTGTGTCATCGACGTAAAGTTGGTGCCCTTAGTCTTTTATTTAAAGTTTTTAGCAACCCTCAGCATCCCTTACATGGGGTTCTGCCTGGGCCCTACGTCCGGGCTCGTGCAACTAGATTCACAAGCAATCTTAATGATCTTGCCATGAGCCGTGTTAATTTTTCTACTATACAGTTTTCACGGTGTTTTGTGCCGGCCATGGTTGACTTGTGGAATAACTTGCCAAATGAGCTAGTCAATTCAGCTCCTATCTCCATTTTTAAGTCTAGAGTTAATGCTTTTTTGCAGCATTAATTCTAATATTAAAACTTATTTTGTTCTATTTTATTGTAATATACTTATACATGATATCCTCCACTGCATATGTTGTTATTCATGTTATCTGTGTTTAATATATGTATATATGCAGTATTCAGTATGTGATTTTTTTTTTTTTTTTCTAAGTTGCCGTAGTCTCTCTCCAGTGCCTCCGGGTGTTTTGTGTGGATTCATCTTGCTGGTGTTTCTGCACCCTGGCTTCGGCATCTCTTATAATAATAATAATAACCGTAGAGCGTTTTAAAGGAGACGTAGAGGTGATGTTGGAAGATAAAGTAATTGAAAAACATTGGAAAAAAATTCCAAGGTGTAGTTAAGTTAGGAGTGGAAGGTTTGTGCTTGAGTTTAGGTTTAGTTATAGAGGGTTGTGAGGGAGTGGTGGAGGTTGAGGTAGAGGGTTTTATGATTGGCTTTGGTAGGCGTGAGGGAAGGGTTTTCGTAGGTAGAATAGTTGGTGAATCAGCAGAGGGAAAAAGTGAAAGGGGAGGGGAAGTTGAGTAGTTGGTGAAGGGGAAAGCATAGGAAGGTCAACTTCGGACGAGTCGGAAGTGAGGAGGCTGGAGGGGGCAAAGAGAAGATTTGTGCGAGTACTAGTGGTGAGGGTTGGCGGGGCCAAGGTAGCGCGGAGAGGAGGGTGATTGAGGTGATGTGACGTAGAGGGAGAAGGAAGAGGAGAGATAGTGGATAAGTTTTCAAGAGTCGGAATAGGTGTATGTGATTGAATGGGAAGAGGTATGATGGGGGGAATTGGGGAAGGGGGCAATGACTCTGTGGGAGAAAGGTTTTGATCATTATCAACTGGGCATGCTGTATTATTATCTGGGTCAGCTAGCATGGATAAATTATTTGTTATAGGTAGGAATTGGCCTACATAGCTGTCTGTATGTATGCATGATTTCCCATTTTACTCTCTATTCATATTCATGGGATATAATGTTGATGTCCAAGTCTGGGTTGGGTATCCGAACGCAGCAGAAGGTAATTCAATCTTTTATGAAGCATAGTTCTTGATTCATTGGGAACTGATCGTTCCTATGTTGAATGATATACACGGAAATTATTTATGTCTCGGTATAAAGATTCAATTATAAAATGTTTGGGTATAATTGATTTCTCAAAAACTGTATTACATCACTTGGTGGGATTGAAAACAATATAAATTAATCTCTTATTATTACACTGTAATGACCATGTACAGTACAGTACAGTAGTGGTAATTAATTCTGATCGATTTTGAAGCCTCGAACTGATGAAACGATCTCTAAAATGCAAATCCCGAGTAAAAATTAGTAAGGAGATTCATTTCAACCAGAGACCGCTTCGAATAGGTTTGTATCTGAATAATATTAATGTTCATGACTGTACAATAATATAAATAACATTAAAGTAAAAAGGCCATCCACCAATCAACGCACCCCCTTTAACCTTCCCTCTAAGTCAGCTGAGTTTGACACTTCGGGCTCTCGACTTAAACATGCCACGCTTTCCCGGCCAACCAATCAGAAGCCGCCGTTTTCGGAGCTGACGGCTGCGTGTACCGCCACACCTTCACACTCGCTCTCGCTCTCTTCACCGGCCATTTCCTATGGTTGCAATGGGTCTAATACATCAGTGCCAGTCCTATACTCCCGTAAGCCACTAAAAGACATTCGCAACCAGCTTCCAGGAACGTATTATGAAGAGAGAAGAGTGGAGGCGAAGAGAGAGAGAATTCAAGATGCGCAGCTAGAGCGGCGGGTGGCCAAGCGGCCGGCTAAGCCAATCACAGCGCCGGAGAGCGGGAGGCGTGACTATATTAAGTGGGTGGGGGAGGCTGCAGCGGTCATTCACCTCTCGGAACCCACTGGGCGTGCTTCTTGCAACCCACTTCCTCGCTCTCGCTTGGGCACCAAAGGGAACTCGGAACCACTTATTCCAGCCACCCAGCCCTCACCGAATGTTCCAGTAAAGACCACCTCTGGTCTAGCATCGCTCTATCCTACTAGGCGGATACACCTTCAGTATCCGGCCGCCTGTCGTCACATCGCTGGCTTGCATACTTACAGCCAAGCAATTCAAGAGGGATGACAGATAGTAGACGGGAGCGAGAATTTCCAGAAGAGCTATTGGCCAGCTCAGAGGTGGTGAAATTGTTCCAGCACACACCTAGCAGTATACAATATATATATATATTTTAAAGGACCCATATTGGGCCCGAACCAGACTTAAAGAAAGAGAGAAAATGCGTGACTAACCCAGTGGTTCCATAATAATTGATGTGTCCTTATAGGACTAACTAAAGAGAAAAGATACTAGACTTTAGTTTATAAATAAAATGATGATGTGTTAAGAGGGAAATAGTTATTCTTGTTAGAGAAGGCTCCATGCCGATTAGCTATAACTAGTATAGGATCTGCTGGGACAGCAACTAGGTATTAATAGTAAAGTAAAAGGGAATAATTCTTGAGGATATACACGCAACTATAAGGCTCAGGGGAATAAATAATAGTTGCCATTAGACTAGTTTTTTTTTTATTTTTTTTTATTTTTATATATTTTTTTTTAAGAGACAATGAACGGAGGAAGGCAAAACAGATAAAACAAAAAGGTCTATGTGCCTAAAGGCATCCTCCATTCATAAAATGTTTGTAACAACTGGATTTAAACTGTTGTAGATTGTAAGTTTGTGGAAAGCAACTCGAGGGAAGTGAATTCCAAAGAGTAGTAGTTCTGGGGATAAATTAATTTTATTAAGCAGAAGTTCTGCATTGTGGAGGAGAAAGTGTAAATTCATGGGCGCTCTCATCTGCCCTAGTTCTACGGGGCAAGATGTGGAGAGGCGGCACAATTGAAGCAAGTTCTTCGGAACAATTGCTGTGAAAATATCTGTAGAATAATGCAAGGGATGCAACGTTTCTTCGTATGGATAATGTAGGAAGGTCCTGTGTGATTGCAGGGTTATTGATAAATCTAATAGCTTTATTTTGAAGTTTGTCCAACTGCCTCAATGCAACCACTCCACTTCCACTCCACAGAGGTGAACAGTAATCCATGTGAGAACGCACATGACTTTTATATATTACGGCCAACTGCTCGTCAGTGAAGAATTCTCGAAGTCTGTACAGGAGTCCCAGTTTTTTAGAGGCATTCTTAGCAATGCTTCTAACATAATGTGTCCAGCTCAAGTTAGTAGTTAATGTTACACCGAGAATGTCAATACTAGGGGAAGTGGGAATATTTACATCATTAACAAATATATGGGAGTCAGTGAGATTCTGTCGGTTAGAAAATTGAATGTACTTGGTTTTCTGTGCATTATAGGAAACTAGATTCTTTTGTCCCCATTCATTAATTCTAGAAAGGTCCTGGTTCAGAGAAATTGCAGTGTTTATTTTTGAATTTATAAGATCGGGTTGGGTGAAAGAATTGGTACATGTGAAGGAACTGTGGAGTGCTGAGTCATCTGCGTAGGAATGTATTGGATTATGAGTGGTAGATATGAGATCATTGATATTAATGAACAGAATTGGGGCCAAAACTGATCCCTGGGGAACACCAGCATTTATTGAGCGAAATTGAGAATATAGGCCATCTACCATTACATGTATTTTTTTGTTATGAAGATAAGAAGAAAATAGTGGAACTAATGATACAAGGCCGTAGTGTGACATCTTCGACAATAAGGATTGATGCCAGGTAGGAAGGACACTAGTCCGTATGATCAACGAAATCTTTGTTTATAAAGGAAACTTTATCTATTATCATAGTTAAAGGAATATTCGGTCAGTTCTGTGTTAAGCGTTACGGGTGTTAAGTCCGGGATAATATTGTAATCGTAAGAACCTATGTAAAAGGATAAAAGCGGAGAATCTTGTCCATGTAGAGTTATTGAGGTTAAGAATTATTATTCTATCTATCTATTGCCTGACGCCGTGATCCCCGAAGGGATGGCCACGAACGAACCGCCCCCATGCACCTCTGTCCCCAGTCCGTCGACGCCCCTCACACCAACCAGCACCGCCTTCGTTCATATACTTCCTCACTCCATCCTTCCACCTCTCCATCGGTCTACCTCTCCCTCTGTCCCTCCACCTCGCTCTCGTACACCCTCTTAGTCATTCTCTCGCTTTACATACGTTCCATATGGCCGAACCATCTCAAGTTGTTCCTTTTCACTCTTTCCAGCACATCTACCTCCACACCACACCTCCTTCTTACTTCCTCATTAGTCTGTCTATCCATCCATGTAACTCCACACGCACTTCTTAAGTAATTCATTTCCACTGCTCTCACTCTTGGTCTGAGTCTCTCAACCATCGTCCATGCTTCGCTTCCGTAAGTCTGTGTCGGGATTACCACACTGTCATGCAAGGACTTCTTCACTTCCATACTGACCACCCTATTTCTTGTTACTGCTTTCAGTGTTCCTACAACCCTCTTCCCCTGTTGTCCCCTCTCCCGCACTGCTTCATCCATAGTCCCATCTTTACTCAATTATTATTGACTAGGTGGTATATGTGAATATACATTGTTTGTAATAGGATTGCGCGAATATATAATCCGAGAGTGTTCTCGATAGTGCAATCGAGGTAACTTTTAACAACGCCCTGGTCATTTGAGTAAACTTATTGTATGATGTAATGAGAATATTATATAATCAAAGCGTATTTAGATAAAGCAATTAAGGTAAAATTGTAACAACGCCTTTGTCTTAAGAGTAAATGTATTGTATATGGTTAAGAGGAAATATTAATTAAAAGATCATATGTAGTAACGCCTTGGTCTATGGAGTAGACATAGTAGGCCTGGTAAACTTATATCATTCCGAAATTTAGCTTAGGAATATAACTCTTGTTTTAGATAAGTGTAAAAGGTATGATTCATTGATGCCCTGGTCTCTGGAGTAGACACAGCGGGGCTCGGTAAAAAACATATTATTTTAGAAACTAGTAACGTGCCTTTGGATCGAAGCCGACTTGAGTCAATACCTGAATATCGGGAATCCAAATAGGGAGTAACGGGACTTCTAGGGTTCCAAAGTACAACCTATGGTGGGTAGACGTAATATTCAATCCGTGTCTTGAACTCATCTCGGCCCAAACAGACAAACAGTTACTAGTGTAGTAGCAACTTTGTTAACAAAAGTATACAAACTTCTAAATGACTGTCGATTTATCCACCACTCTAGTAGTATATTCAAATTAAGAAAATAATACTACATTTTGATGGCAAGCGGTGGAATTCGACAAATAATTTAGATCGAGTATAATTATCTAACAGAACGGACACATTGGCGGCCGTATTACCATTCAGATTATGGGAAGAGGGGAAAGAAGAAATTGAGCTATGGATCGAACAATTAGAATGTCAGTTCACGCTACTTGATGTAGAAGAAAATGGAAAGAAGATCGCCTATGGAAAGGCACACTTAGGCAAGGCCCTGAACGATGTAAGAGTATGTCTAGAGGGACTAGTGTCATGGGCAGAAGTTAGGAGTGCCCTAATTGAAGAATTTGGCCGAGAAACCTCCACCAGGAAGGCCAGAGACAAACTTAAGAGTCTGAAACTAGACGGCCAAAATGTGAGAGCCCTGAGGAGGGAAATCGCGAAAAACGTCAAACTTGCATATCCCCATATGGACCAAGAGAGCCAGGAAACAGAGATCAGAGAGATTATGATCCAAGCATGCCCTGTGGAAGTTAGAGGGCACTGCATTAGCCATAAAGTGACTACCACTAAGGAACTTATGAAGTTTAATCAAGAAAATAAAGGAAGCCCGAGAGTTAAGAGAGGAGAAAAAGAAAGGGGAGGAGGAGAACCTAAACAAAGGGTAACCGAGAACAATGATCAGATGCTTTATATGCAGACAAACTGGACACCTAGCTAGGAACTGTTCCAACTGTCCCCAAACCCCAACCCCTAGATTTAACTCCAGGCCCACACTTCCAAACGATCGACCGCTACCAAGGGGAACCGATCCAAACCAGGGAGGAATGCTTCCAGTAGAATATAGGGAGACAGAAACCCAGCCAAAAATCACTATGCCGGAAGGGGGAGAAAAATTTCCAATTAACCTCACATAGAAAGGCGGTATAGTGAGGTCAACATATTAAAGAGACAAACGCCTTGTGAAACCATAGTAATAAATGGGAAAGCCGCAAACATGTTAATTGATACAGGGGCAAACAGAAGTTGTCTTTTGGAGAAATTTGTGAGGAATAGTCAGAAAGAGATTGTCCCCTTAAATCAAACTAGTATTCAGTTGTCAGGAGCCGGGGGTCAACCACTGACGATTCTAGGGAGAACTAATACGGTGGTGGTACAATGGAAAGGAATTAAATTCACCACAGATTTTTGTGTTCTATCAGGATAATCCAATAGCGGAGTCGATGGATATCTGGGAATAGATCTCATGAGTCAGTTGGGGGTAACTATACAGTGCGGGCCGAAAGACACAACAACCACCCTACGACCTCAAATAGTAGCTACCACAGGGAAACTTTCTATCCCCCCTAGACCTTGGAGAATGATAGAAATTCCTCAAGCCCCGGGAATGACTGCCGGGATTTTTGAACCTGACGCACATAATCTATCTGTCTATCTATCTATATGCTCAGCCCCAATCCCCACTTTTCTTATTTTTTTTATTTTTTTTTTCATCTATTTTATTATTTTTTTGTTTGTTTGTATTTTCTTGGGGTTGGCTGACTCAAGACAGAAGAACAGGAAAACACAAAACACAAAACACAAGACAAAACCGCGAACAAACACAGACAAAACACAAAATTCGCACACATCTAGGTCACCCAGGAGAATACCCAGATTCCAGGGTCACCAAGGTCGCTCCAGCACTCCCCTGGCCCCCGACCACCCGGAGAGGCTCCGATCTCGGCAGGCAGACGTGTAGCGGAGCCAAAGCCACAAGCCCCCCCACCACACTTCCAGGCGCACCCTTCATATTAATCGTCTCCCCGGGCCAGGCGCCTGATGGACTAATATCTAGTCCAATTTGCGCCCGACCCCTTCCCCCAAATAACCACGTGTTCACTCAAATATTCACAAGCATTCTCCATTCATTCCAGTTTATTACCACTTCCTTTGCCAGATCTATAGTCATTCCTCTATCATCCAAAGCTTGTCTTACAGTCTCTCTATCTCAATGGGGGTCTTCCTGCCCTTCTATCTCCCCTTGTATCTGACTCATATATTCTCTTTGTAAGCCTTTCATCTCTCATTCGTTCAACATGACCATACCAGCTCAGCACCGTCTGGCTGACAAATGTTCCATCTGCCCCACTCTCCTACGTATCTCTGCATTCCTCAATCCGTCTCTACGAGTAACTCCACACATACTCCTCAAGCAGCTCATCTCCCTCACATCCAGCTTTCTTCTCTCCTTTTCCTTCAGAATCCATGACTCAGCCCCATACATCATTGTTGGCACAACAATTCCTTGATACATTGCACTTTTTACTTTCATTCCGAGATTTCTCGTCTTCCACATACTTCCCATTGCTCCGAAAACTTTCCTTCCTTCACACACTCTCTGTTTTACCTCCATTTCCATACCTTCACTCCTGCTTATCGTTCCTCCTAGATATTTAAAACACTCTACTTGTTCCAATATTTTCCCATCCAGCCTCACATCTAGATTCACCCTATGATCACTCCTATTACACACCATTACTTTACTTTAATTGACATTCACCTTCAGTTTCCTCCTCCAACAAACCACTCCAAACTCTTTGACTACCCGCTGCAATTTCTCCTCAGAACCCGCCACCAACGCTGTCATCAGCGAACAGCAACTGATTCAATTCCCAATCTCTACCATTCTCTCCTACTAAACCCAATCCTCTTCCCATAGTTCTCATTTTCACCTCCCTCACCACACCATCCATAAACATATTAAACAGCCATGGTGACAATACACAACCCTGTCGCAAACCTACCTTTACCTCAAACCATTCACTCAACTCACCATTTCCTACTCTAACACATGCTCTGCTCCCTTCATAAAAACTCTTAACCGCTTCCAACAAATTTCCTCCAATTTCATAAATCCTTAACACCTTCCACATTGCTTCACAATCCACACGATCATACGCTTTTTCCAAATCCATAATAGCCCAAAATATCTCCTTATGCTTCTCTAAATACTTCTCGCATAACTGTCTTACTGCAAACATTTGATCCACGCACCCTCTTCCCCTCCTAAAACTACACTGTTCTTCTCCTATTGCAACTTCCGTACATTTTATAATCTTCTCTATCAACACCCTGCCATACAGCTTTCCAACCACTGATAATAAACTAATACCTCTATAACTTGAACACTCCTGCCGATCTCCCTTCCCCTTGTACAACGGCACAATACATGCACTCTTCCAGAATTAAGTGAGAATCTCTCCCACCTTTATTACTAGCGACCAGAGAAAATTAGTTCTAGCCAACTTTGGCGATGACACGATTATCAAAAAGGAAAACTGTTAGGACAAGTTACACCCGCACACCCCACCACTGTTGGAACTGACGGACCCGTTAACTTACCTGAGATTCCGAAACAATTGTTATGACCGGGGCTACGAATAAAACAAGAGCACTTAAAGATTGGACTAGTATTAGGGCACTATGCAACAACGGTACGCTAGATCCAAACCCTTGAACTTATATGCCGGCGAACAAAAACACCTATACCCTCCCTAGTTAATCTGCGATAACGGGGTATCCTTAACTGGGCATAAATGTACTCTACTTCAGGCTAACCCACACTGGTATAGCCTGATAACAAACAAGATGCAAGTTACGTTAAAATGCATAAAAAGAATCTATGGAAAGATCAATTAAATCACTGCAAGATTTAATACAATAAAAAGATGCTTCAATACAGTTACTCTAAATAACAATAAACTCTTCACTCCTATCTGAAAGAAAGTGAAGTATAGCATAGCATAGACCTGGAAACTTCTGAAGAAAGTCTGATGCTCATAAGATGCTCGTATCTTAAACTATATAAAGGCAGGAGGCAGGACACCACACGTGTAAAGTGAATACACTAAAAGATAGGACATATAATGTTAACTGACACGAGAATACTATAAATGCGCAACGGTAGTAATGCTCGACACTAAAAGAAGTACTTCCTCATCAACGAAACAGTCTGCTATGGTTGTGCAACTCAACAACCTAGACTAATAAATGCTGTGAATAATATTGCGTACATATCAAAGAGCTTATATTAAATACTAATAAGTGTCTACTCTATTAATAATGTCTAGCTGGAATACTGTAGGTAAGGAACTGTGGTTGAGCAAGACAGGCTCGTAGCCCAGCGATGTCCTTAAGACTGCATCCTTTAAGTTACGTTAATTGACTAGGGTGCTCTCTTGATAGATCCAGATCACAAGTATCTGGTTCTATCCTGGCGACCCTCTAAAGACAAGCAAAGAGGCAGCAAAGTGTGGAACTGGAACAGGCTAAAACCCTCAGTCAACACAATGCTGCACTCGTAAAGAACGCAAGCGAAAAGACAACACAGGCTACCACAGGACCGGTCGAAGTCGTGTAGGTATAAGCAACCCATACACATATCGGTGACGACGACTACAGATACGTTATCCCAGTCTAACATTAAATCAAAGAGCAGAAACACTAAATCAATAATGGAGACACACTAAGTTCTTAACCTCTACTAACTAAGAACCCTCAAACCTATTCTAAGTACATGTAAATATCTCAGAGAGCTGGTGCTGGTAATACGACTGGCTGACTATGGAAGTTGTATGCAGAACCAAAAGGGATAAGTAATTGAAAAAAGAGAGTAGTATGAAAACGAAGAAGTTCAGAGAGAGAGATAGTACTATAGAGGGTTATATGGGGGACGTCACACAATTAACGTCAAATCAAGCCAATACCTTACATGAATTGCTATCACCGCTGATAACCTATTTGTGTGTATTTCAACATTTTTGTTTTCGGTTAGGCCTATTTAAGTAAGTGAAGCGACCTGAAGGGAGTTTAGTGTTTTTAAAGTGAGTTTAGTGTTTTTAAAGTGAATTAAGTGTTTTTAAGTGAGTGAAGTGAACTGAAGAAAGTGATCGTCACCATGCCTCGTGCCTGTACGAACTGCGCCGGTAGGTTTGGTGCTTCCATGTTTGCTCCTGCCGATCCACAAGTCTGCCGACTCTGCCAGCAACGAGAGGATTTGACAGCAAAATTGGATGAAGCCCTCAACAAGATCAACGCCCTCACCAGGAAGCTGGAATCACTCCAAGAGTTTGTAACACTCAACGTTGGAGTATCACTAACTCAAATTGTTTCAACTCCAGCATCCACCACCGCCCCAACGTCATCTGCCAACAATCCAACACCTGCAGTAGACACTGCAACAGATGCTTCTGACGAACCTGAGCCGATATCAAACCAGGACAGCCGCCCTGTTCACCTTAGTCTCTCCCCCACTCCTCGTGCAAGAAGCCTGCTAGCACGAACAGTACCAACCCCTCGCCCCCGTTCTAACCACTCCTCTCCCCGACCTGTACGTAGAGTCCCGCCACCACAGGTTTCCGGATTTACACCAGTGAGGAACGATGCACGGCCAACGCAGAAAAGGTCTCGTCTACCAGTCACAATGTCAAACAGATTTGAGATATTGGTAGAGATTGAAGACGAACCAGAAGAGACCAGGCTCGTTGGGGATTCCATCCTACGAGGACAGGTCGAAGAGTTCTGCGACAGTCCCAAATCAACGAAAAAGATTTTGCATCCCAGGAGCTGGACTGGACGACATTGTGGAAGCCTTCGAAGATACCACAAAGGATGCAAATGAAAATACCCTTTTTGTCATCCATGCTGGTTCAAATGACGTCATGCGCACCAGATCCGAAGAGTTGATGGAGAAATATCGCAAGATGATCCAGCACTACAAAAACAAGTCAAGGAATATCATCATCTCAGGCATTCTACCCAAGATCGACGCACCTGACAAATTCTACGACAAGGCCTTCAGCACAAATAGCCGACTAAAACATTTGTGTCTGAGGGAAGAAGTTGAATTCATGAACCTCTGGGACAACTTCTACAACCAGCCTACTCTGTTCCGCAAGGATGGCACTCATCTAAACCCTGTGGGTTCAGCACGCATGGGTCGTCTCCTACACGAAGCAGTCCGCAGCCATGGATCAAAAAACGCCATCCGAGAAGAAGCAGCAGTGACATAAATCATCCAACGCCAAGAAAAAAACAGAGGCAACCGAGGACCACCAGCGATAAGGACCGGAGACAGCGAGGACCGAGGACAGCCATGAACATAAATGTAGATCCGACAAGAACCAAAAATATTATTAAAGCGCGTTCCGTGAGTTCTAAAATAACAAATTTAAAGGTTTTCTATGCAAACACTCGTAGCATACGCAATACATTTTCAGATTTAGAGGAGCTAGTGTTTACAGAAAATTATGATGTGATTGGCATAACAGAATCTTGGCTCAATACAGAAGATAGAGACTTTTTAGCAGAGTATTCACTAACCGGTTATGTAATGTTTGAGAAAAGCCGAATAAATCGAAATGGAGGTGGCGTTTTACTTTATATCAAAGAAAGTCTTAACCCTACCCTCTTGTCAAAACCTCAAATTGTGAACGTCGACGCATCTTTTGTGCTAATAAAGAATAATAAAGGTACCAAAATAATACTTGCATTAATATACAGACCTCCAGCTCAATCAGTGCAAACTGACCGAGAAATTTACGAACAAATTGCAGATGTAAGTAACTCACAAGATACCGTAATTTTTGGTGACTTTAATTTACCTGTGACCAAGTGGGGCGATACTCTTACTTCACACTCCGGACATGACTTGTATACGAACTTGCAAGAGAGTTCGCTTTATCAATTTGTTGGAACGCCGACCCGTGGTAATAACGTTCTTGACATTGTACTTGCAACAAAAGAAGAATTAATAGAGAATTTGAATGTTGGTGATGAATTCAGTAACAGCGACCATCATACGATAACTTTCACTTTAAAGTTTACTAGTAACGAACCAAATAGTAGCATCGAAAAAGTCCCTAATTTCAAGAAAGCAAACTTCCATAAACTTAGAGCTATGTTTAAAGAAACTGACTGGAGCTTTTTAATTCACAATAACGACATAAATACATCTTGGAAGTTATTCGAAGCCACTTACCTAAAAGCAGTGCAAGACTGCATACCATCGAAAACTCGGCGTCCAGGCCATAATAATAAGCCCAAATGGTGGAATAAAGATATTTCAAACTGCCTACTTGCTAAAAAATTTGCTAATGATCGATTAAAATCCTCACAAAATGACGAAGAACGGCTGAAATTTGTAGAGCTACGACGCAAAGCCAAAAAGTTAATTAAGCAAAGTAAAAAGACCTTAGAGTTACATATTGCGAATCAAAGTAAAACAAACCCGAAAGAATTCTATAGTTATATCAGAAAGAAAAAAGTAGTTACTTCAACTGTTGGACCGTTAGTCGATGAAAATGGAGAATACACCAAAGACGAAGAACAAATGAGTAATGCCCTCAATACCTTCTTTGCATCAGTTTTTACAACAGAAGACCTCAGTGATATCCCTACACAATCGCCGATTCAGATTGATAATTCAGATGTTTTAAGCAATATCACCATTACAGAGAGAGAAGTATTGAATTGTTTAGATAAACTCAAGGTAAATAAAACGCCTGGACCTGATACAATCTCGCCTAGAGTTCTAAAGGAAGCTAAGGATGAGCTCTCTAAACCACTGACATCACTATTCAATAAATCCTTGCAGTCTGGAACTATGCCCGATCAGTGGAAGCTAGCCAACGTAACACCGATATTCAAAAAAGGCAGCAAATCCCTATCCAGTAACTATCGTCCAATTAGCTTAACCTCAGTTGTATGTAAAATGCTAGAAACGGTCATACGAGACAGACTCGTAAATCACTTAGAGGAAAATAACATGCTTAAAGATACTCAACACGGCTTTCGTAAAAAACGTTCCTGTTTAACAAACCTCTTAGACTTCTTCCACGATATCCTCAACCTCTACGATGAGAGTAAAGCTGTAGATATTATATACCTTGATTTTCAAAAGGCCTTTGACAAAGTTCCCCACAAACGTTTACTGCTAAAACTAAAAGCGCATGGAATACAAGACTGTGTGTTGAAATGGATAGAAAATTGGCTCGGCGACAGAAAGCAAAGAGTAGTCATAAACGGTAAGGTATCAAAATGGACCAATGTAAGTAGCGGGGTACCCCAGGGATCGGTACTAGGACCAATTCTCTTTCTAATTTACATCAACGACATAGATGAGGGTCTCACCTGTACAATCTCAAAATTGCTGACGATACAAAAATTGCAAATAGCGTACTCTCAAAAGAACAAGTTGACGATATGCAACACAATCTAGATAAATTGTCATGTTGGGCCCAAATTTGGCAAATGAGTTTCAATGCGGATAAATGTAAAGTACTACATATCGGATACCTAAATGAGAAAGCAAACTATTCGATGAATGGCACTCAGCTTAAGAATGTAAACAGAGAAACCGATCTGGGAGTAACAATATCGAGTAACCTAAAACCGAGTCAACAATGTTCAGAAGTTGTTAAGAAGGCAAACAAAATAATTGGCTTTATAGGCAGGTCATTTGAGCATCAATCCAAAGAAGTTATCCTAACCCTTTACAATTCCTTAGTCCGCCCTCTTCTGGAATACTGCGTTCAATCCTGGTGCCCTTATTACCAAAAAGATATAAACAAGCTAGAACGAGTTCAACGTAGAGTTACCAAAATGATACCTAGCCTAAAGAACAAACCATACGAAGAGCGTCTTAGAGAATTAAATCTATTTCCTTTAACCCAGCGCAGATTAAGAGGCGACTTAATTCAAGTGTTCAAAATCATCAAAGGCATCGACAATATGAACTGTAGTAAGTACTTCACTATCGACCAATCTAATTACACGCGGGGGAAACGGTTGCAAAATTATTGGTAAATCTTTTAACTCGCACGAATCTAAGAATTTCTTCTTCAATCGAGTTGTCAACTTGTGGAATGGGCTTCCCCGAAACGTTATGGACTGCATCACCGTTGATTCATTTAAACTCCGCCTAGACAAATATCTCACATCAAACCCGCGACTGACTGCGTTTGTAAATGAATAACTTTATTTTATCCCCCCCTCAGTTACTAACCCATCTGTCCCCTACTAACTTCCTAATCCTGCCACGGACATTAGTTCCAGGGCAGTAATTCCCTTTCCAATGTTCCCTTACCCACTCTAAACCACTGTTTGGACACTTGATCCTCAGTGTTTTGGAGGACAAGCAACCTAGAAGGGTCACTGGATCTGTTGTTGCTTGATATCCTTTGTACTCCTTTGTACTCCTGACTTACCGAGACATGTTTGCTCAAGATGAAGGGGACCGCAGATCTGCCCGAACCCGACACACTCACCAGAGACATACTCAAGGGCCCACTATTAGGCAACCCTATGGGCGACAAAATCCCATTATGAGACAAAAGGAAAAGGAACAAGTAGAGGAGATGATTAAGCAGGGGATAGTAGTGGAATCCTACAGTCCGTGGTCATCTTCAGTGGTCCTGGTAAAAAAAAAAAGATGGGTCTACTCGGTTCTGTGTAGATTATAGGAAATTAAATGACTCGCCATCAAAGACGCGCAAACCCTACCTCGTATTGATGACTCGCTAGAGTCACTCAATGGGTCAACCTGGTTTTCTACCCTAGACCTACAATGCGGATACTGGCAAGTACCGGTTAGGTCAGAGGACCAGGAGAAAACGGCATTTGCCATGAGCGAAAGCAAACTCTACCAGTTCACAGTCTTGCCTTTCGGAGTTTTTAATGGACCATCCAGTTTCACTAGAGTCATGGACGGACTACCGAGGGCATTAACCTGGAGAACCTGCTTAGCTTACCTGGATGATATTATAATTTGTTCAACTAGTTGGGAGGAACTTATCAAACGACTACAAGAAGTATTAGAGAGAATCAGGGGGGGCGGGACTTAAATTGAAGCCTTCCAAATGCCAATTAGGGGCCCGTGAGGTGACATACCTAGGGCATGTAGTTTCAAGTAAAGGTATCCAAGTGAAAGCTATTGCAGAAATTTCACCCCCTTCCTCTGTCAAAGAGATCCGAGCATTTCTGGGAATGGTATCCTATTATCGGAGGTTCATTCCCAACTTCTCAAAAATTGCTCGCCCCATGACTAAGAGACTGGAAAAAGGGAGGAGGTTTGACTGGGATCAGAATTGTCAGATAGCTTTTGATCAACTGAAACAAAAATTAACTTCTAACCCCATAGTTTGTCATCCGGATTTTACCAAGCCGTTCCAACTATACACCGATGCTTCCGATGAAGGGCTCGAGGCCGTATTGGCCCAGAAAGTGGATGGAAAAGAAGGCATAGTAGCGTGCGCTAATCGGACGCTGAATAAGGGCAAAAAGAATTACAGCGTTACTAAAAAGGAATGCCTAGCTCTAGTGTGGGCTGTACAATATTTCCGTCCATATATAGCCAGGGATCATTTCGAAGTTATCACGGACCACCATAGTTTGCAATGGCTTAGAAAGATGAAAACGGAAGACGGATTTAATCCGTTTGTTAGGTGGAAGGGGATCCTGGAGGAATACTCCTTTGAAGTTAGACATAGACCAGGTAAAATACACACCAATGCCGATGGCCTATCTCGACTACCGGTAGCACCCGTCCAATACACTCAACCAAACCAGGTACAGAATGATCCTATGTATGGCGATAAAGTAAAATTTTCTGAGGGAGCCTGGAGGGATTCTAAGGACCGGGTAGTATTAGATTATCTGGAGGCTAAACACATGATCCAAATCCTCCACGGACAAGAGAGAAGGGGGGCTCATTTGGGTCAGTCTAGAGTTTTGAAACAATTTAGCGAAAGGTACTGGACCTCGAGAGCCGACAAAATTGTTAAAGAAGTTATCCAAAATTGTGTGGGATGTCAAAGGGGCAAGGATGGACGGGGACCTAAACAGTCGCCCGGACACATTACGGCCGGTAAACCGTGGGAAAAGTGTTACGACTGGGGTTCAAATATATCAGGGCTCTTATTCATTGGACTAGTAATGGCATAAATGTTACAACGGAAAGCGCTAGCTCCAACCTCTGATGTGTATTCCCAGTGAACAAAGAACACAAATACTCTACAGAGTTCTATATGCAATAATAGGCTATCAAACTCTCAATAAATGTGCGTCTACTCTAGGCTTAATGTTATGTGAAAACAGCCTATTACTACCTATAACCGAAGGTGCTTGGTTACGGTATGCAAAGTAAGGTGATAAGAGAAGTTACAGCTTACGTTACTTTAACCCTTGTCTAGCGGGCCCTCTGTGGCCGTTTTGGGCCTTTTCAGGCCATTCTGACAGCTATATCAACCATCAGTATGAAAGGAACTGTATTGTGCCGAAAACTAGGTGGAAATCGCTACACATTGACGTAACATACAGCTACGTAGCACTCGTGGAGCACTGACAGTGTTACCTTGAAGATGGAAGTTTAGCAGATTTTGCTACCTTGCTCACTTTTAGCGAACTATTGGTTACACTGTGATCCTCTCGCGCGGTGGGGGAACTGGAGTTAGTGTGGGCCGGGAGGCCACAGATATCGGACGTATGGATCATTACTATCCCACTCATTTTCACTCGATTTACACCATTTTTTCACTCGTTTTTTGCCTGTTTTTTCAACTCGACTTATGTGGTGAGCCGCTCTTTAAGGGTTAATCAATAAATGTCAGGCACTCCTGCATGAAAGAAAGTGCACTAAAGTCCTTCAACACTAACAAGGAATCTTCTTTAAATGTTAGATGCTATAAAGATGCTCGTATCGGAAATGGAACCCAAAAAGGCAGGCAGCGGAACAATGCTCGTGCAGGCTATGCACACAAAAAGGCAGAATATATAATGCCGTCGGAGCCAAGAATATCCTAAACACTACAACAATAATAATAATCGCCACGACAATGCAGTATTCCTATCAACAAAAAGAGCCTAAGTCGTTTGTGTCTCAATACATCAAACTAGGCTGCGAAATGCTTGTGTAATGATAAATGGGTATGCATAAAAAGAGTACTTGGTTTCATATACTTAATGTCTACTATGATTGATAAAGTCTAGCTAGAGTCAATGATACGAGATACTGGTGCGCATGGCATGCCGCATAGCCTAGTGCAAATCTCAAGTCTGTGCGTCAAATATTACGTTATAGGGAAGGGTAGCTCTCTTGAGAAACCTTAATACCGAAGTATTAAGCATTCTCCTGGCGTACCTCTAAGACAAACAACGAGCTTAGAACAGTGCAGAATGGTATAGGCAAAAAGCCCTTATTCGTGCATGCTCTACTCCCAATGGCACACAGACTAGAATTTACTCAATCAACTCCAGTTCTCAGGTATGTCTTGCAGCTTTTAACTAAAGCCAGCACTCATAGGAAACAATACCTTATAATATCAGACTCCTAGTCTAGCATTATCTAATCTAGCAGAACACTAATAATTCTAGGAAGCGGTACTAAACAATATGAATGCCAACCAATGCTTCGTGATCCACTTATCTTAACACTAACATACATGGGTTATATCAGACCTTAACGCACAATACAACTGGCCAGCATGAAGCTGATTTTGCAGAGTTAACCAGAGGGGATATAATGTTAATAAAAAGGTGGTGAAAGATATGGAAAATGAGAGAGATAGGCAGAGGAAAAGATTCTCAGGTGCGAAGCGGGGACAGATAGCAAGGGAAAAAAGATGGGTGCGTTCTAGAAACCAGATCTGAGGGAGAGAGTGGCGAGGAACTGTATATATACTCGCACTAGCTCGAGGTGCGTGGGGAAAAAGCGGTTACAAGTCCTCTAGCCACTAGCAAGAGCTAACAGCATGGGAAGAACCTCTCTCAACCAACCCCCACGAGGCAGCCAGCCGTGACGTCATCGAGCGGGACAAAAACACTGCGCGCTCCCTCTCACTCTGTTCTACTCTCTCTCTCTCTCCCAGATCCCATCATTACTAGTTAATGATAAAACATATACTTTACAATTAAATATATAAAGCCTTGACATGGGTGAAAACAAAGAGCCTTTCTGGACTGCCCATGACACGAGCTTTCATATGAAATAAAGCACACTCTAATACATAAACTGTAGCCCCATCCACTGCCCTGGCGATCCTAGTGAGTCACTGTAGGACAAGCCATGCGGTTCTAACGGAGTGGTTAACGTCACCCCCCCCCCCCCCCCAAGATTTTTCTCAGAGGCCCCAAGGCTCACAAAAATCTGATGGTTAGAACCCATGTTGTATCTCCACTTCTCATCACCCAGCGGCAGTAAAATATCTGGCACAGTTCTTCAACAAAACATTTTTCAAAATTATAACCCTCCCAACACAATAGGTTAAATTATATGTAGTTATGCTCCTCAAGAGCGAGCTTCTCTAGCCCAGCATTCTGAGAGGAGTGCAACTCAGAATTACTGCTATAACATACTGAAAAAATTCAACTATCAAAGAAAGTTTTTTTTATTTGATTTTTATGTTTATAATTTGTTTATTTCGGCTGCACTATAGGGGCAAGCCTAGTTTTTCTTCTATACCAAACGCTCAACTCCTGCTTTACGACCCAATACGCTGGGCTACAACCGCGAGCCAACAAGCACCAAGCGCAAAATACTATTCAAACTAAAGCAGGAGGCTACCAGTGTGTAAATCTACCCAGGATCATATACCCTTGAACGACCATCTGCAACCACGTTGTCACAACCGGCAATATGGCGTATGTCCAGGTTATAAACCAATAACCTTAGTGACCACCTGGTCAGCCTCATATTCCGATTGTGAAACTGGTCCAAGAACTTGAGAGGGTGATGATCTGGGTAAACTACAACGACCGGACCATAGGCTGGAACACAGACCTCGAAATGCCTCAGAGCAAGTACAACTTCCAGCAGCTCCTCCTCGACAACAGAGCAGCTTCCCTGGGCCGAATTGTACTTCTCCGAGCAGAAACTAACAGGATGCTCCAGCCCATCATCGTCCTTTTCCACAAGGACGGCACCAGCCCCCACACCACTAGCCTCCATTGCTAGTTGGAAAGGTAGGCTAAAGTCAGGGGCCCTGAGGATAGGGTGAGTGCACAACAGGTGTTTTACTTCTCTAAACACCTCACACTCAGGCGCCCATTTGAACTTCTTATCCTTCCAGTTATCCTCCACCTGAGCTTGACTGTCCCGTTCTCCTTCTCCACCTTGACTGCTAAACATCATCACAGGCACAGTGAGAGGCTCAGGGGGGTGCCTCCCATACTCCTTCATGGGATTAACATGACATAACTGATTGCGCTTCAGTCTGTCTGGAGTGGCTACCAAGTAAACCAGGTCCGATAGCTCCTCCACCACCCTATAAGGACCAGCGTACTTCGCGGATAAGGGGTGACCTACAAGGGGCAGTAGAATCAACACCTCCTGACCCACGTGAAACTCCCCGAGTTCAACCTTGAGGTCGTACCTGTCCTTCATGAGGGCCTGAGAGCTAGTCAAATTACGGCCAGCCAACTCCAGACTGCGCAACATCCGTTCTCGACTGTTGAGGACACACTTGAGCATAGAACAAGGGTTTCCTGCGCCCTCCCATACTTCTTCAATCATATGGAGAGGCCCTCTGACACGGTGTCCAAAGACGAGCTCATTAGGGCTGAATCCCAAACTCTCCCCAGGTACCTCCCGTGCAGCAAACAAAACATGGCAGGCCAAGATCCCAATCTTTCCCATTCTCAAAGCAATAACAACGAAGCATAGATTTTAAGGTTGAGTGCCATCGCTCTAACACACCCTGGCTCTCCGGATGATACGCAGATGACACAACCATAACAATCCTATGCTGCGGCACTGCTTGAACAAAGAGGCTAGAAGCGAAGTTGGGTCCCTGGACTGACTGAATCCCCTGCGGGCAACCATACCGGGAAAAATACACTAGCAAGCTTCGGACCACCGTCTTCGCCGACCCATTTCTCATAGGGTACGTGTCAGGGTACCTTGTTGCCACATCTCCCGACTGTGCATCACTGTCCTCCTTCAACTCTTTCGTCTTTTTAAGCCCATCCTCTGCCTTTTCCACAACAGTTACTGGGTCTTCTTCAGACTCGATATTTGGTCCTAATACGGAGTCCCTGAGAATGTCCGCTGATACTAAACTCTCAACCGCATCAACATTCAACCCCTTCTCGGTACCCTTCCTCCGCTGATCTAAAGATTGTTGACCAGAATGTGACTCCCATGATGCAGGATCTCCGGTGACAACACACGCCATAGGCTGCACCGGACACTTCTCAACCCACTCCTGCTCCTCCCCACTCACGTCGGCCGGCAACGACCAAGGGTGGAGCCTCAGAAGTAGGTCCCGCAAAGTCGTTGCCGAGAAGGAGGTCGACGCCCCCAACAGGCAACTTCTCCACAATTCCCACATCCAGGTCACGAGTCACTCCATCAACTTCCACCTTCATTCTCACAAGCGGGTATGACCTTGTCGCATTAACTCCCTGAACCACAACCACCCGCGCCGTATTGACAGGTTTACCAGTGAAATTTCTCAACAGTGTTTGCGATGCCCCAGTGTCACGCAAAATTCTCACCTCATGTCTTCTACCCCCCCACTCCACACAACCGAGTCCCCTGTGGTCACTAAAGGCATCACGGACAGCCTTCCGGATCCTTCTGCACTGGCAGTGTATTTACCTCGGAAGAAATGCCTCTAACAAACTCCAATGCCGTGAGCAAAAGACACGGCTGCCGGAGGAGGTCGACTAGAGCACTCATTTGCCTTATGACCCTCCTGGTGGCAACTAAAACACATAAATTTCGGTTTCGGCTTATACTGTGATGTAAAAGGCCCCTGACTTTTCACATACGGTGTGATGTAAGGTTTGGATTCAGTTTTAGTTTCATGGCTCTTCTGTTTAAATGTGTCATTGTTCCGGGGAGGGGGAGGATAACGGTCCTTAGCACTTACATCGTACTTCTGTGAGGACCCGCAACCCCGAATCAACGACAGCCGTCGATCAGCCATTTCTGCTGCTTAGACTAGAGTTCTTGGGTTTTTCTCCTTCAAGTTCAAAGTTAGATCACCGCCCGTACTCTTAAAGAACTGCTCCAACATCATTAACTGCTTAATTTCATCAAATGTTGTGACCTTCTCAGATCGGAGCCAGTTTCCCATAGCATCGGACAAGTCCCGGGCGTGTTCCAAAAAGGTGCTATCTCTTCCCTTAGTTACACCCCGGAACTTCAAACGGTACGTTTCTGGTTGCAATTCGTAAGCCCTCAGGACAGCCTCCTTGAGATCCTCATACACAATACATAACTCCAAAGGTAACGCATCGTAGGCTTTAAGACCCTTGCCTATTAATCTAGAGGATACAAGTGCTGCCCATTTATTCTCTGGCCACTGGTGTTCCTGGCACTTCTTCTCAAAGCGTGTGAAAAATTCTGTTACACCACTCTCATCAAACACCGAAACCAGTTTCAATAAGTGCGAGAGAGACTGCTCATGAACACGGTTACCAGCCCCAATTCGCTGTCCCGTTGTCTCTACTCGCGACTTCTCTACGTCCATGTCGGCACAGTACCAAGTTGACTCTAAATCCGCTTGGATTTTTGCTAGCTCTATGTGCTGAGACTGCTGACTGATAGTTTTTCTCTTCTATCTTGGCTAATTCTATTTGCTGCTGGAGCTCACCTGCCCTTTGTTGCTGCTGAAGCTGAAGCTCAGATACCCTGATAGCCTTTCTCTCTTCGATCTTAGCTAATTAGAGCTGAAACAATAATTCTGGAGTTAACCCTTGAGGAGGTGAAGGTGCTACAATGTTTGAAATTACCGGTGGTCCCCCCAGGGGCAACCCACCCTGCCAATCACCACCCACCTGTGGAAGCGTACCCGGGGTCGGCAAACTACTGGGATGGCTGGGAGTCGAGTGTAGGGGAAGCATGGCCGAAGGGCTCTGAGCACTCAACCCATCTCGCTCACCAGTCACCCTGCCCAG
>JBAKBP010015255.1:0-55990 GCA_037953745.1 Lithodes maja | reverse complement strand
GTAATGGGGCGAACGTCTTGAAATTTCAAAACTATTGGGGCTAAACATGTGGGAGAAGGGGGTCCAGAAAAATACCTCTGACATACAAATTTCACCTTAAGGGAGATCGTTCGAAGCCGGTTAATTGCTGGAGGCCCTTTTTAAACTGAATACAATCGTCTAACACTAGCCATAATAATTGTTCTTCCTATATCCCACGTATCTTTATTTTATTATTATTCTTTCCCTCTTCTCTTTATCTTCCATCTCCCTATTCCTTCTTTCTTCTCTCTCGCCATCTCCTACTTTCGTCCCGTTTTGCTTTTTGAAGTTTGTAAAAGTGAAACTATCCTATTTTCCGTGTTTTCATTTCATTGTGTTGGTCTTCGTGTTTTGTTTTTGTTTTACATAATAGGTAGTTTTGCTCCATTCTTCATCCAACTCCTTTCAACTGTTGATTAGTATTCTATATTGCCTTTCCTCATTGATTTCTCTCGTTCATACTCTCTCTCTCTCTCTCTCTCTCTCTCTCTCTCTCATTATCACTATCTTCCTCAACCGTATTCTCACTTCCTCTACCCCATCTCTCCAACTCTCACTATCCCCCCTCTCTCTCTCTCCAACTCTCACTATCCCCCCCCCCTTCCCCCCGCAGAACAGTCCATTCCTCAAGACATCATCCGTGAAACAAGATTTGCCAACACTGACAATCTTCGGGAGTCTTGTGGTGGTCGCGCGGCCCTGTTGTTGTTGTTGTTGTTGTTGTTGTTGTTGTTGTTGTTGTTGTTGTTGTTGTTGTTGTTGTTGTTGTTGTTGGGAGAGGTGATACTGGGTGGTGGTGGTGGCGGTGGTGGTGGTGGTGGCGGTGGTGGCGGTAGCATTGTTGTTGGTGGTGGTGGAGATGATAGTTATAATGATGGTGAGTCTAATGCTGCAAGTATTGGTGGCGGTGGTGGTGATGGTTGTGGTGATCATGATGGTGCATGTGGTGGTGATAGAATTGTGTTGGGGTAGTGGTGGTGATGGCGGTCATTGGTGAAAGGAATACCGTATAATTATAATGTGCAAAGATATTACCTCAATGGTGATTTTGGTGAACGATATTGCTAGTGGTGGTACTGGTGCTGGTGATTGTGGTGGTGGTGGTGGTGATGATGGTGTTAGTAGTTCTGTTGGTGGTGATGATGGTGTTAGTAGTACAAAGGAGTACAAAGGAAATCAAGCAACAACAGATCTAGTGACCCTTCTAGGTTGCTTGTCCTCCAAAACACTGAGGATCAAGTGTCCAAACAGTGGTCTAGAGTGGGTAAGGAAACATTGGAAAGGGAATTACTGCCCTGGAACTAATGTCCGTGGCAGGATTAGGAAGTTAGTAGGGGACAGATGGGTTAGTAACTGAGGGGGGGATAAAATAAAGTTATTCATTTACAAACGCAGTCAGTCGCGGGTTTGATGCGAGATATTTGTCTAGGCGGAGTTTAAATGAATCAACGGTGATGCAGTCTATAACGTTTCGGGGAAGCCCATTCCACAAGTTGACAACTCGATTGAAGAAGAAATTCTTAGATTCGTGTGAGTTAAAAGATTTACCAATAATTTTGCAACCGTTTCCCCGAGTGTAATTAGATTGGTCGATAGTGAAGTACTTACTACAGTTCATATTGTCGATGCCTTTGATGATTTTGAACACTTGAATTAAGTCACCTCTTAATCTGCGCTGGGTTAAAGGAAATAGATTTAATTCTCTAAGACGCTCTTCGTATGGTTTGTTCTTTAGGCTAGGTATCATTTTGGTCTACCTCTCCTGAGAGATAGACCGAATATGAGGTGGAAGGATGGAGTGAGGAACTACATGAACGAAGGCGGTGCTGGTTGGGGGGAGGGGCGTCGACTGACTGGGGACAGAGGTGCATGGGGGCGGTTCGTTCGTGGCCACCCCTTCGGGGATCACGGCGTCAGGCAATAGATAGATAGATAGATCATTTTGGTAACTCTACGTTGAACTCGTTCTAGCTTGTTTATATCTTTTTGGTAATAAGGGCACCAGGATTGAACGCAGTATTCCAGAAGAGGGCGGACTAAGGAATTGTAAAGGGTTAGGATAACGTCTTTGGATTTATGCTCAAATGACCTGCCTATAAAGCCAATTATTTTGTTTGCCTTCTTAACAACTTCTGGACATTGTTGACTCGGTTTTAGGTTACTCGATATTGTTATTCCCAGATCGGTTTCTCTGTTTACATTCTTAAGCTGAGTGCCATTCATCGAATAGTTTGCTTTCTCATTTAGGTATCCGATATGTAGTACTTTACATTTATCCGCATTGAAACTCATTTGCCAAATTTGGGCTCAACATGACAATTTATCTAGATTGTGTTGCATATCGTCAACTTGTTCTTTTGAGAGTACGCTATTTGCAATTTTTGTATCGTCAGCAAATTTTGAGATTGTGCAGGTGAGACCCTCATCTATGTCGTTGATGTAAATTAGAAAGAGAATTGGTCCTAGTACCGATCCCTGGGGTACCCCGCTACTTACATTGGTCCATTTAGATGCCTTACCGTTTATGACTACTCTTTGCTTTCTGTCGCTGAGCCAATTTTCTATCCATTTCAACACACCGTCTTGTATTCCATGCGCTTTTAGTTTTAGCAGTAAACGTTTGTGGGGGAACTTTGTCAAAGGCCTTTTGAAAATCAAGGTATATAATATCTACAGCTTTACTCTCATCGTAGAGGTTGAGGATATCGTGGAAGAAGTCTAAGAGGTTTGTTAAACAGGAACGTTTTTTACGAAAGCCGTGTAGAGTATCTTTAAGTATGTTATTTTCCTCTAAGTGATTTACGAGTCTGTCTCGTATGACCGTTTCTAGCATTTTACATACAACTGAGGTTAAGCTAATTGGACGATAGTTACTGGGTAGGGATTTGCTGCCTTTTTTGAATATCGGTGTTACGTTGGCTAGCTTCCACTGATCAGGCATAGTTCCAGACTGCAAGGATTTATTGAATAGTAATGTCAGTGGTTTGGAGAGCTCATCCTTAGCTTCTTTAGAACTCTAGGCGAGATTGTATCAGGTCCAGGCGTTTTATTTACCTTGAGTTTATCTAAACAATTCAATACTTCTCTCTCTGTAACGGTGATATTGCTTAAAACATCTGAATTATCAATCTGAATCGGCGATGGTGTAGGGATATCACTGAGGTCTTCTGTTGTAAAAACTGATGCAAAAAAGGTATTCAGGGCATTACTCATTTGTACTTCGTCTTTGGTGTATTCTCCATTTTCATCGACTAACGGTCCAACAGTTGAAGTAACTACTTTGTTCTTTCTGATAATTATAACTATAGAATTTTTTCGGGTTTGTTTTACTTTGATTCGCAATATGTAACTCTAAGGTCTTTTTACTTTGCTTAATTAACTTTTTGGCTTTGCGTCGTAGCTCTACAAATTTCACCCGTTCTTCGTCATTTTGTGAAGATTTTAATCTATCATTAGCAAATTTTTTAGCAAGCAGGCAGTTTGAAATATCTTTATTCCACCATTTGGGCTTATTATTATGGCCTGGACGCCGTATTTTCGATGGTATGCAGACTTGCACTGCTTTTAGGTAAGTGGTTTCGAATAACTTCCAAGATGTATTTATGTCGTTATTGTTAATTAAAAAGCTCCAGTCAGTTTCTTTATACATAGCTCTAAGTTTATGGAAGTTGCTTTCTTGAAATTAGGGACTTTTTCGATGCTACTATTTGGTTCGTTACTAGTAAAATTTAAAGTGAAAGTTATCTTACGATGGTCGCTGTTACTGAATTCATCACCAACATTCAAATTCTCTATTAATTCTTCTTTTGTTGCAAGTACAATGTCAAGAACGTTATTACCACGGGTTGGCGTTCGAACAAATTGATAAAGCGAACTCTCTTGCAAGTTCGTATACAAGTCATGTCCGGAGTGTGAAGTAAGGGTATCGCCCCACTTGGTCACAGGTAAATTAAAGTCGCCAAAAATTACGGTATCTTGTGAGTTACTTACATCTGCAATTTGTTCGTAAATTTCTCGGTCAGTTTGCACTGATTGAGCTGGAGGTCTGTATATTAATGCAAGTATTATTTTTGTACCTTTATTATTCTTTATTAGCACAAAAGATGCGTCGACGTTCACAATTTGAGGTTTTGACAAGAGGGTAGGGTTAAGACTTTCTTTGATATAAAGTAAAACGCCACCTCCATTTCGATTTATTCGGCTTTTCTCAAACATTACATAACCGGGAAGTGAATACTCTGCTAAAAAGTCTCTATCTTCTGTATTGAGCCAAGATTCTGTTATGCCAATCACATCATAATTTTCTGTAAACACTAGCTCCTCTAAATCTGAAAATTGATTGCGTATGCTACGAGCGTTTGCATAGAAAACCTTTAAATTTGTTATTTTAGAACTCACGGAACGCTCTTTAATAATATTTTTGGTTCTTGTCGGATCTACATTTATGTTCATGGCTGTCCTCGGTCCTCGCTGTCTTCGGTCCTTATCGCTGGTGGTCCTCGGTTGCCTCTGTTTTTTTCTTGGCGTTGGATGATTTATGTCACTGCTGCTTCTTCTCGGATGGCGTTTTTTGATCCATGGCTGCGGACTGCTTTGTGTAGGAGACGACCCATGCGTGCTGAACCCACAGGGTTTAGATGAGTGCCATCCTTGCGGAACAGAGTAGGCTGGTTGTAGAAGTTGTCCCAGAGGTTGATGAATTCAACTTCTTCCCTCAGTAGTTCTGTTGGTGGTGATGATGGTGTTAGTAGTTCTGTTGGTGGTGGTAGTGCTGGAGATTATGGTTATTAAGGTGCGAGAGAGAGAGAGAGAGAGAGAGAGAGAGAGAGAGAGAGAGAGAGAGAGAGAGAGAGAGAGAGAGAGAGTGAGTGAGACATAGAGAGAGAGAGAGATGTAGGGTGGTAAGTTTCTCATTATCACCATCATCCCCATACCTTAATTACCATCCAGCCTCTTAAATACAACTGCCTTAATCCCTCCCTCTTTCTTCATCACCTAGTGTACTGTAACCTATTGTTTAAATGTCCTACCTGCTAGCCTCCTCTCTCTCTCTCTCTCTCTCTCTCTCTCTCTCTCTCTCTCTCTCTCTCTCTCTCTCTCTCTCTCTCTCTCTCTCACACACACACATAAACAAACACACAATCACTCAGTCTCACACACACTTAATGGATTTGACAACGTGGATTATAGCAAAATGTTTAGCCTCAATATGAATACAACACGCAACCATTGCTGGAAATTAGAATCGAAAAGGTTCATCACTAGTATTTGTGGAATCCTGTTCACATATAAGATCTGCTCTACCTGGAACAAACTTCCCTCCGAAGTTGTAACTAGTGCTTCAGTATGTGCAGTTGAAGAAGAGAATAGATAGTATTTTGAACACTGTAAAAAGTGTATTGCACTAAACACTCTCTCTCCTTCCACTTCGAGTATCTCCTCGGAATGGACCGCAAGGTCTCTGAGATACTAACTGTTCCTTGTAGCACACACACTCTCTCTTTTTCACACACACACACACACACACACACACACACACACACACACACACACACACACACACACACACACACACACCTTATATACCGGTACCTGTTTACGCCATATCATAGAGGTACCGCGGTGCCAAAATAGCTGGTCACTGGACCCCAAGACACCAACACCACCACCACACATAGCTTCACGTCAACACAGCTGCATTACTTAACGGCCACAACCACAACGGCCGCAGTCTATTTTTACCTAAGATCGCTATTATATAGACTTTGATTTTACCTAGCCTTACTCACTTAACTCTAACTAAACGTAATTTATGCTAACGAGACCTAAGCATCCCTAACTTAACCCATACTAGCCAATATTAAACTAACGTATCATATCCTAGGCTGTTTAGGATTGTAGTTGTTTAGGATTTTGACTTATGTTTACCTATTTTATTTTACATTTTATCGAATGAATCCTCTTCCATAAAGGTGTATTTACACGAACACTATTTCCAGCAACTTCTGATCGGCAACTTTATTCTTATATTTGGGATAATTTTTGCATTTTTTTTTTTTTTTTTCGAAATAATTATCACAAAATATATTTTTAAAAGGGTCTCAAAACAATGCTATTAAACATAAGAATTGTCAGGAGAAAGTTTTTCTGTTAATTCGCCTTAAATGTTGGCGCCTCATCTCTAACGATAATAATGTATTATAACATAAGAGTAACAACCCCTCGACAGTATATTCTGGCTATCATTAGGTGATATTATACAGCTTAAGAAGGATCTGTTTGCATCAAAAGGGTAAATACTATCTCAATTAACCCTCTGACTTCCATTTACCCTTCCTAATCTGAATACAATCGTCAGATAATAGCCAAAATGAATTGTCAAACCGCATGATGATCTTACATAAGAACATAAGAAAATGGGAGTCTGCAGAAAGCCGATTGGCCTAAGCAAGGCCAAGCCATGTTCCACACAACCCCAATTACAAAGCCCAATTATAGGCTCAACACTCTAATACCCTGAGGATCATCTTACCAAAACGGTTAGAGATTAACGCAGGATTACGGGGGTCTGCAGAGCGCTGATTGGCCCAACCCTGCTGATCCCCCTTCACACCCAACCCTTCTCGTCCATATGCTTATCCAATTTTATCTTAAAGCTCCCTATCGTTTTTAATCCCACTATAGCACTTGGTAGTCCATTCCACCCATCTACAACTCTGTTACCAAACCAATATTTGCCGTCCGGCTGGCTCAGTTGATAGCGTGCCTGAATCCCATCTTGAAGGTCTAGCGTTCAATTCCCGCTCAGATTGAAAAGTTTTTCTGGGATATAGCCGGCGGTTACCATCTCCCCATGAGCAAGGGGGATGGGTAATGGTCTCTGGTAGACTGAAGAAAGCCAAGCGCTTGTGAATCCTCGAAGGAGGAGAACGAGCGCTATATAAGTAGCCAGACGATTATTATTATTATTATTATATCTTTTCTGAAACGAAATTTATCTAATTTGAAACCATTGGTACGAGTTCTTTCGCTATCACTGAGCTTTAGTACATTTGTCATGTCCCCTTTGTTAATCCCACTAACCCACTTGAACACCTCTATCATATCCCCTCTAACTCTGCGTCTCTCTAACGAATGTAAGCCTAATTTCTTCAACCTTTCTTTATACGGAAGATTTCTAATATTATGGATCATTTTTGTCATTCTACGTTGTACTCTCTCCAATGAATCTATGTCCATTCTGTAATAAGGACACCAAAATTGAACAGCATAATCCATATGGGGTCTCACTAATGACCAGTAAAGTTTTAAGATAACATCAGCAGTTCTGTTACTCACACTCCTTGAGATGAACCCGAGAATCCTGTTTGATCCTGAATCCTGAATCTTCATGGGGTGAAGCATATAGAAACCCACATACAAAATATTACTAGAAGCAAATATACATGACAGCCAGAGGAATTTGTATGTAACTGAAAATTAACCCCTTCTGGATGTGATGACGCATTCTTGATTTCTATTCTGGCAATTATTAGACGATTTTATTCTGGTTAGGGGCGAATTTTGGAAGCCAGAGGGTTAATTGAGATATACGTACTTTACCTTTCCGATTTCTAGAGAGCCTTCCAAAACGGAGGAAAATCGTGTAATGCCAGCCAGAATAAACCCGTCAAACGCGTCATAATCCTGAAGGGGTTAACTGCGGATATTTGGCCCAACTTTTATCCAATTCGCTTCTAGGATGATACAGTTGTAGAAAATACCACTACTAATGTCATGCAATTTATATTACACGATGTATCTTGCAAGTTTAGGAAAAACAACAAGATATTGTATTCATCATTTGCATTTCAGAACGCTAATCGCTATGGTGTGTGTGTGTGTGTGTGTGTGTGTGTGTGTGAGAGAGAGTATTGTGAAGTGATGTGACAAGATTGTATATAATAGGGTGTGTGTAGAGTATGTATGTACAGGTGTTTCGTATGTGGGGTTTGGGTTACATACACACACATACACACACATACATACACACACATACATTATATATACAGAAGAAACAACCTCCCAAGTATAATACAGTTTGGATATCCCATAGTGAAAGATATAGGACATCATTAAGGGGAGATTTCCACTTGAGGCACTTTTTTCTTGACTCCTTTCTCCCTCATGTCTAGCCCCCTTGCTTTTGAGATTTTAAGACGTTCGCCACATTATTTTGGCGATTATAAGAATTTACGCCCCATTCTGTCAATTTTAAGATCTTTCGTGCCGTTTAGTTGTCGATTTTATCCTGGCGAGCGATAGCGAGCCTGTAATTTAAGAGTAATCGGCCTTCGGCCGGGAAATTTTTCTACCGAAAAATTTACAAATTTATCTTGAAAGGGGGTCAAGGGGGTGACATTTTTAGATTGCTGGAGGAGTACGAAACAAACTAAAAACCTCCCCTTAAATATGTACACCATATTGATCCATAAATCAAGCAATATATTGATTGTATCATTTTCGCCATTTTAAATATACATCATAGCTTCAAAGTATATATTATTATTAAATAATGTTTCAAATGTTGTTGCTCTGTAGATATTGTTGTCCGATATTTGCATACTGTTTATGGCCAACCAGTAGCGCGGTGTTTCAATAGCGCGGCGTCTCTCTTTTATGTGACATCTCCCATGGTAAACACCGAGGCATCCTCTACACTACTGTGAGGTAAGCACCGTGACGACAATTGTTTATCATAGACATTTTTGTAATGTTTATTGGGAAACCAGAAAATGTTCCTGTTAGATGTGAGTATCCTAGGTTCGAGTCCTTGGAGTGCCACATGTATTGGTTGATTTCATTAAGGGGAGGTTTTTAGTGTGTTTCCTAGACTTCCATCAAGCTTGAAATTACACCCCCTTTCAAGATAAATTTGCAAATTTTTCGGTAGAGAAATGTCCCGGCCGAAGGCCGGTTCCTCTTAAATTACAGGCTCGCTATCGCTCGCCAGGAAAACATCGACACCTAAATGGGACGACAGGTCTTAAAAGTTATATAAGTGGGGTGAAATGTCTTAAAATCGCCCAACTAATGGGGCGAACTTCTTAAAATCTCAAAAGCAATGGGGCTAAACATGAGGGAGAAAGGGAGTCCAGGAAAAAATCCCTCAAGTGGAAATCTCCCCTTAATTGAGTTTAGAGGTGAAGTTGGTTGGTGGCATAAACATAATAGTTAACCCCTTCTGTACCGCCGACGTCTGCTTTATAAACATAAACATAATAGTTAACCCCTTCTGTACCGCCGACGTCTGCTTTATAAACATAAACATAATAGTTAACCCCTTCTGTACCGCCGACGTCTGCTTTATAAACATAAACATAATAGTTAACCCCTTCTGTACCGCCGACGTCTGCTTTATAAACATAAACATAATAGTTAACCCCTTCTGTACCGCCGACGTCTGCTTTATAAACATAAACATAATAGTTAACCCCTTCTGTACCGCCGACGTCTGCTTTATAAACATAAACATAATAGTTAACCCCTTCTGTACCGCCGACGTCTGCTTTATAAACATAAACATAATAGTTAACCCCTTCTGTACCGGCGACGTCTGCTTTATAAACATAAACATAATAGTTAACCCCTTCTGTACCGCTGACGTCTGCTTTATAAACATAAACATAATAGTTAACCCCTTCTGTACCGCCGACGTCTGCTTTATAAACATAAACATAATAGTTAACCCCTTCTGTACCGGCGACGTCTGCTTTATAAACATAAACATAATAGTTAACCCCTTCTGTACCGCCGACGTCTGCTTTATAAACATAAACATAATAGTTAACCCCTTCTGTACCGCCGACGTCTGCTTTATAAACATAAACATAATAGTTAACCCCTTCTGTACCGGCGACGTCTGCTTTATAAACATAAACATAATAGTTAACCCCTTCTGTACCGCCGACGTCTGCTTTATAAACATAAACATAATAGTTAACCCCTTCTGTACCGGCGACGTCTGCTTTATAAACATAAACATAATAGTTAACCCCTTCTGTACCGCCGACGTCTGCTTTATAAACATAAACATAATAGTTAACCCCTTCTGTACCGCCGACGTCTGCTTTATAAACATAAACATAATAGTTAACCCCTTCTGTACCGGCGACGTCTGCTTTATAAACATAAACATAATAGTTAACCCCTTCTGTACCGCCGACGTCTGCTTTATAAACATAAACATAATAGTTAACCCCTTCTGTACCGGCGACGTCTGCTTTATAAACATAAACATAATAGTTAACCCCTTCTGTACCGCCGACGTCTGCTTTATATTTGTCTAGCTATACTTAGACGATTGTATGCAGTTTAGGGGGAGGTATCTAGTTTGTTCCCTAGTCCTCCATCAAGCTTAAAATTACACCCCCTTGAGTCCCTTTCTAGATATATTTGTACATTTTTCGGTAGAAAAATTTCCCGGCCGAAGGCCGGTTCCTCTTAAATTACAGGCTCGCTATCGCTCGCCAGGATAAAATTGACACCTGAATGGCACGAAAGATCTTAATATGGGGTGAAAGTTCTTAAAATCGCTAAACTAATGGGGCAAACGTTTTATAATATCAAAAGCAATGGGACTAAACATGAGGGAGAAAGGAGTCAAGAAAAAATCCCTTAAGTGGAGATCTCCCCTTAAGTAGGATCTGCGGTAGTGATAATGGTTAACGGAGATAGTTTGAAGCCTGTTAATTGCTGGAGGGACTTTTAAAACTGAATAACATCGTCTAATAGCAGCCGGAGGAAAATTGAAAGGAGGTCGCTGGTACAGAAGGGGTTAAGGCTACCATTAGACGATTATATATAGCTTAGGAAGGATCTGTGGGGGATTATATATGGCTTAGGAAGGATCTGTGGGGGATTATATATGGCTTAGGAAGGATCTGTGGGGGATTATATATGGCTTAGGAAGGATCTGTGGGGGATTGTATATAGCTTAGGAAGGATCTGTGGGGGATTGTATATAGCTTAGGAAGGATCTGTGGGGGATTATATATGGCTTAGGAAGGATCTGTGGGGGATTATATATAGCTTAGGAAGGATCTGTGGGGGATTATATATAGCTTAGGAAGGATCTGTGGGGGATTGTATATAGCTTAGGAAGGATCTGTGGGGGATTGTATATAGCTTAGGAAGGATCTGTGGGGGATTATATATAGCTTAGGAAGGATCTGTGGGGGATTGTATATAGCTTAGGAAGGATCTGTGGGGGATTATATATAGCTTAGGAAGGATCTGTGGGGGATTGTATATAGCTTAGGAAGGATCTGTGGGGGATTATATATGGCTTAGGAAGGATCTGTGGGGGATTATATATAGCTTAGGAAGGATTTGTGGGGGATTATATATAGCTTAGGAAGGATCTGTGGGGGATTATATATAGCTTAGGAAGGATCTGTGGGGGATTGTATATAGCTTAGGAAGGATCTGTGGGGGATTGTATATAGCTTAGGAAGGATCTGTGGGGGATTATATATAGCTTAGGAAGGATCTGTGGGGGATTGTATATAGCTTAGGAAGGATCTGTGGGGGATTATATATAGCTTAGGAAGGATCTGTGGGGGATTATATATAGCTTAGGAAGGATCTGTGGGGGATTGTATATAGCTTAGGAAGGATCTGTGGGGGATTATATATAGCTTAGGAAGGATCTGTGGGGGATTGTATATAGCTTAGGAAGGATCTGTGGTGGATTATATATAGCTTAGGAAGGATCTGTGGGGGATTGTATATAGCTTAGGAAGGATCTGTGGGGGATTATATATAGCTTAGGAAGGATCTGTGGGGGATTATATATAGCTTAGGAAGGATCTGTGGGGGATTGTATATAGCTTAGGAGGGATCTGTGGGGGATTATATATAGCTTAGGAAGGATCTGTGGGGGATTGTATATAGCTTAGGAAGGATCTGTGGGGGATTATATATAGCTTAGGAAGGATCTGTGGGGGATTATATATAGCTTAGGAAGGATATGTGGGGGATTATATATGGCTTAGGAAGGATCTGTGGGGGATTATATATAGCTTAGGAAGGATCTGTGGGGGATTGTATATAGCTTAGGAAGGATCTGTGGGGGATTATATATAGCTTAGGAAGGATCTGTGGGGGATTATATATAGCTTAGGAAGGATCTGTGGGGGATTGTATAAAGCTTAGGAAGGATCTGTGGGGGATTGTATATAGCTTAGGAAGGATCTGTGGGGGATTATATATAGCTTAGGAAGGATCTGTGGGGGATTGTATATAGCTTAGGAAGGATCTGTGGGGGATTATATATAGCTTAGGAAGGATCTGTGGGGGATTATATATGGCTTAGGAAGGATCTGTGGGGGATTATATATAGCTTAGGAAGGATCTGTGGGGGATTATATATAGCTTAGGAAGGATCTGTGGGGGATTATATATAGCTTAGGAAGGATCTGTGGGGGATTGAAAGGGTAAAGCTAAAAAAAGGTAAACACTATCTTAAGGGGAGATCTCCACTTGAGGGATTTTGTTCTGGACCCCTTTCTCCCTCATGTTTAGCCCCATTGCTTTTGATATTATAAAACGTTTGCCCCATTAGGTTAGCGATTTTAAGAACTTTCACCCCATATTAAGACCTTTCGTGCAATTCAGGTGCCGATTTTATCCTGGCGAGCGATAGCGAGCCTGTAATTTAAGAGGAACCGGCTTTCAGCCGGGACATTTTTCTACCGAAAAATGTACAAATTTATCTTGAAAGGGGGTCTAGGAAACAACCTAAATACCTCCCCTTAATAAAGCCTCTGACTTTCATACAGCCTTCCTAATCTAAATTATATCGTTTATTACTCTCAGTATTCGTTGTACCCACTCTCACTCTCTTGTTCCTTCTCTCACTTTCACTCTTACACTCACTCACTCTCACTCTCTAACTCTCTTATTCCTTCTCTCACTTTCTCTCACTCACTCACTCTCACTCTCTAGCTCTCTTATTCCTTCTCTCACTCACTCACTCTCACTCTCTAACTCTCGTATTCCTTCTCTCACTTTCTCTCACTCACTCACTCTCACTCTCTAGCTCTCTTATTCCTTCTCTCACTCTCACTCTCTCACTCTCTAACTCTCGTATTCCTTCTCTCACTTTCTCTCACTCACTCACTCTCACTCTCTAACTCTCGTATTCCTTCTCTCACTTTCTCTCACTCACTCACTCTCACTCTCTAACTCTCTTATTCCTTCTCTCACTTTCTCTCACTCACTCACTCTCACTCTCTAACTCTCATTCCCTCTCTCACTTTCACACTCACCCACTCTCACTCACTCTCGCTCTCAACCACTCTCATATTAGTTGCCGATATAAGTGCAAAATGCTCTCAAAATAATACCAGAAAAAAAGTTGCCAGTAAAAGGGCTCCTGTACATCCACCATAACCGGTACCACAAATACAACACTCTCTTTCATTCTCACTTACTCTCACTTTTTGACTCTCTCATTCCCTCTTTCACTCACTCTCACTCTCACTCTCACTCAGGGTCCACCATAATGCCCCTTTCACACATACAGGACTCGGGCGCCGAATGCAGCAGAAAGCAACCGAGTAGCGACTCTGGTGCATGCGGCATCAAGTCGGCACCTATTCCTACCCATGCGGCTGTAGTCGTCTGTAGTCTGGTGAAGTCCGGGCAATGCGTGTCAAGTCACGGTCCGCGACGAAAATGTTTGTCAGTTTTGAAATTTGGACCAGACTTGAAATTTGTCTGGTGGATGCGGGGAGTAGTCTGCTCTAGTCGGCGCTAGTCGTACCAAGTCTTCTGTATGCGGCTGTAGTCCTTGTGTATGTCGGCTCGAATTGTGTTTCATGTGTATCATAAAGACTACTGCCGCATACACCAGAGTACAGCCGCCGGACACGAGTACAACCGAAAAAGTCTGCTGAAGTCTGTTGAAGTCGTGTGCATAAATTTGCATAAATTTGCATAAAAAAATTAAAAATTATTAAAAAATATGAGTCATACGAGTACAACAGACAACAGCGGAATTCATCCGCATGCAGCCGCATACAGCAGACTCCAACCGCATTGACAGGAGTGCAGACGTATGACAACACCCGGAACCCAATGTGGCACAAGAGTCGAGCCAACTTGACCGGACAAGTAACCGACAACAGAAAACTCCAACCGACAACACAAAAGTCGAACCGAAAATAGCCGCATCCACCAGACAAGAAATACTAGACATTTTTCCCAACAGAACGGCAACACGGCCCCTATATAAAGGCCCCAGGCAGCGCACTCCCCAACAGTCTTCAATGAGAGCACCAACGACGCACACCTACCACCCTCACCCTCGCCGCGCCTCTACCCTGACCTCTACGCTCACCTATACCGTCTTTACACCATGCCTGGACCCAGTCGAACACCAAACTCCAGGAAGTCACAGAGTCCACAGAAAATCCAGAGGCAAGAAGACGACAACCGATTGGAAGACTTCTTTGGAGACGAGACCCAGATGAGTGAGGAGGAGAGCATGGAGATAATCCAGGACAGCCAGCCTCCACGCCAAACACCCCCCGCTGCCAAGCGGCAAGCACCGCCACCAGCTCCCGCCAAAACCAGCATGCTACCGCCAGGGAGCAGCCAGGACACCCAGGACACCCAGGACACCCAGGACACCCAGGACACCCATGACATCGAGGAGATCGACATCGAGGCGGCTGACGAGGCCTCCCCAGATGCGATTATCTACGGCGTCAAATCGAAAAGAACAATAACGAGGGTAGTGTTGCGCCCCGAAGACGAGGTCGCCGTGATGGAGTGGTTGCGGGCACATACATTCATGTATGATAAGCAGGCCCGAGAATTCAAGGACTCTGACCGGAAGTGGCGCCTGTTTGAAAAGAAGGCCAAGACTCTGACCCCTCCAATAAAAGGTAAGTTTTCCCATATTGATACGTGAAATGTTATATTATTAATATTTACGTTGTTTAGCTGTGTTAGTACAAATTTGTATGTGTTGTGATGAATAGTGACACTGTTTAGCTGGGTAGATACCTGTAATATTGAGTGTTATATAGACATTGTTGTGTGATATATACGTTTCTATTATATGTGATTTTGTCTTGCAAACAGGTGCTCAGCTGAGAACCTGGTGCGACAACATCCGCTCCAGGTTTGGCAAGTTGACGGCAAAGAAGAGTGGTGCTGGGGCTGAAATACGGTACAGCGACCGTGATCAGTGGATCCTTGACCAGGGCAGTTTTTTCAGGGGGCACATTGTGCGAAACAAGCCTCGTAGCACCGGTAATGTGAGTGTTTATTATATATGTTATTCAAATTCAGCAATACTTATTTAATCATTTCCAATTATTCCATTTAGGCAGTGTTTATGTTACATTTTGCTGTCATGTTATGCATGCTTTGTGGTGTCAATGAAACAATCTCCATAGATTTTTTATTTTAATTAATAATTATTTATTAACATAATTGCAACACCAAACTCCTACCCCCAAATGCCATTCATAACACTATAACACATCACAACTCACCACATTACAGTAAAAATATTACATCCGCCTTCCTCCGATAACACAGTTCATATACCAGGCCGCATCACAACATACCATTATAAAATAATTTTCTTGTTTTCACTCCAACAAACAGTTCCCACAGCATGCCTCATCCGACACCAACGACGATGCGCCTGAGCTGGACGACCCTGTACTCGACACCAGGACAGAGGCCGAGGACTCTGCGTCTGGGGCCTCCCAGCACAGCACAAGAACAGGCACCAAGCGGCAGAAGGCTTCAACCAGCTCCGCTGAAATAGAAGAGGTGAGAAAAATTATAGAAATGTGCATATGCAAAGAAATGAATGTAAGGTGTGGAAAGGTAAGACAAGTTATATAATGTTAAGAGTTGCTCTGGACTGCGAATGCGCCACTCCCACTGACACGGTAAGGCAAATATTGACATGCGCTACTAACTTCATTGATGATGTAAACTAAACATATTTTATTAACATGTACCTATTATGTAATATTCCTAATACATATCTTACAGAAATCTGGAATGCAGATGGAGATTTATGTTATTTATGAGTGTGCATTGCATAATTATCCTGACGCTGTCTGATAATAATCAACTTTTTGGACATCTCTCTTTATAGATACAGCAGACGGTGACCGCCTTCCGCAAGGACATCACTGAACTCCGGGAAAGCGTGAAGACAGGAGGTGGACGCATCAAGCCTCATGTTTCCGCGTTCGTGGCCTACCTTGCGGAAGTCATGAATGAGTGGTCTGCCGATGACTGCAACACGGCTCAGCAGGAGATGACTACCTACGTGCTGCAGATGGACAAGATGGTGCGGCAACGGGCTTCGGGGGCAACTGCTACCCCAGCGAGTGCGGCACCACCCCCCGTCCAAACTCCACAACCCTCCGTCAGCGTCCAACTTACGCCCCAGGTATACCAACAACGTGTGCCACAGCTGACTCCACACCTGGGCCAACCTCTTGGACCGGCCCCACAGTTTACGCCCACCTTGTGGGGCAGCTCCACCCCCACATATGGGACACACCTCGCGGTGCCCGCCACACCTGGGCGAAGTTTTCAGAGGCAACTCTTTGATGTGAGTCTCAACCTGGACTCCCCAAACCCAACACTACACACACCGCAGCACGAGGGGCAGTAGAGAATTTCCGTCCAATGTTAAGTTTAAAATAAAATTCTGTTGTGAATAATGTGTTTAGAATTCCAATCCCATATGCCAGTAATATGTTATAAAACAATAAATAATACTTATCTTTGCTGAAAATAGTATCTAGTAATAATACCCAAAAATATGTCCTTAAATAACATGGCAGTCAAATATTTACGACTTGACATTCATTCACAAAAGTGACTACTAAATAAAATATAGATGAATAAAATAGATGTTGAAAATATAGATGAATGTAATATATGTTTTCTAAAATTAATATACACTCATCATATACAAATGCCCGCGACGGCAATAACAAAGCAAGAAAGTAATAGCCTGATACGTATAAATATGAATATATAATAACAAAATATAAGTGACGCATGACAGTTACATAATAAATGACTGAATGTCATGGAAATACTGAATAATGAAATAATATGCGAAAGCAAATGACTGAAGACAAGTAAAAAGGAAAGTAATAATTATTAATAAGAAACGTATGAACATATCAAATTTGCAAATGACATGGACAATGGCACGCATGATTTAATTAGAAAGAGCTGCAAATTAGGTCAGTTAATATAACATTAAAATACACACAATCATCGTACCTTCATGAGTCACTGAAGCGGCTATCCTGCCAGCTCACACTGCCCCGGGTTGATGTGAAGTAGTCTGCCATGTAGCGACGCAACTCCTTTGCGTAATTAGTAGCCTGGTTTCCGGTCAGTGGCATGAGCGGCTCCAGCTGGTCACCATCCCTCCAAGACCCTGGCGTCACCCTGTGGGTGACTGGGTTCTCCCTGTCAAGGAAGCCAACGGGGTGGTGACTGGGGAAACGGCGACGGATGAGGTTGTGTAGGCAACAGCATGCCAGCACCACAGACTCCACTCTCTTGGGTTGCAGGGGAATGGTGGTCAGCAAACATCTGAACCTGGAAAATAGGGAGACACAAAACATGGTTATTATCAAATACATGCCTCTGCAAAGAGAATTAGTTAGCAATGCAAGTGTATAGCCTTATTAATGGCATTAACCCCACCAAAATTAAAAGATATTTACCTGTTAGCCAAGATGCCAAAGGCATTTTCCACCACCCGTCGAGCCCTGGACAACCGGTAGGAGAAGATCATCTGACCCATGTCCGTTGAGCGATGTGGGAATGGTTTGAGTAGCCAGGGTCGCATGGGGAATGCGTCGTCAGCTAACAGGAAGTAGGGCACAGGCCTGGCACCAGTGTGTAGGGGTTGAGGAGGCGGAAGTCCCAGGGTGTTGTTCTCCAGGCCGGCCCTGATAGGTGTCTGTGCAAAGACACCACCGTCAGACCCCGAACCAGTGGCACCCACATCGCAGTACAGGAACTTGTAGTCAGCATCCACAACTGCCATAAGCACAATAGAGTGGAATCCCTTGTAGTTATAGTAAAGGGACCCAGCATTGGCAGGGCAGCGAATGGCTATGTGCTTACCATCAATAGCACCAACGGCGTGTGGAAACTGCCAGCGTTCTTCGAAGAGGTCAGCACATTTCTTCCAATCTTCGGGGGTCTTGGGGCATGGCAGAATGAGAGGGTGGTATTCTTGGTAGAAGGCCTCACAGGTGTCAGGAACCAGCAGTGAAATGCTGTTATGGGCGACGCGGAAATCATAGGAGAGTGTTTGATATGAATCACCAGTCGCCAGGTAGCGCAGGGTAATGGCGAGACGAAGGGCAGGGCTCAGGGATTTCCGCCAGAAGGTGTCCTGTCTCTCTATCCTGGGTGTTATCTTCTCCACCATTTCCCAGAACATGTCCACGTCCAACCTGGTGAAGTTTCTGAAGCTGCGGTGGTCTTCGCGCATGAACTCATGCATGATATTCTCGTAGTGGCCATACATTGGCCGCCGCAGGAGCCAGTTCCGCGTCCACACTGACCTCCTCTTCCTCCTTCGTTGTTTAATGGCTATTTTCAGAGCCAACAGATCAACCTGGAGAGTTAAATCCATGGACATGGTCGCCAGGTATATGTCTATATTTTGGCGCTGGGAGGGTGTAATGAATACGTGCGCATCCATGTTGTGTGGTAGAGTGTCACCGTAGCTGTTGACGTAACGGTGGAGTCGACTGTAATGATGTTCAGCCCTGCTAGACCGCCCTTTTTATACATCCGCTGGCCACACAACTTGTGTGTGTCGGCTTTATGCGGGTGTATGCGGTTCGACTCTGAAGTCGATCGGCTGTATTCTGGAGTCGATCGGCTGAAGTCTTATAGATGCGGGTGAAGTCGGCATGTAAAAATGACCGTTATTTTTTTTTTCGGTTCGAGTCTCAAGACTTCTCCGGAGTCAAGACGACGTCGGCTGTATGCGGCTGTAGTCTGGTGAAGTCCGTTGGATGCGGCATACCGTGCCAACTCCAAAAGTCGGGGGACAAAAACGCTACTCTGCTGTATTCGGCGCCCGAGTCCTGTATGTGTGAAGGGGGCATAATGCCCCTTTCACACATACAGGACTCGGGCGCCGAATGCAGCAGAGTAGCGTTTTTGTCCCCCGACTTTTGGAGCTGGCTCGGTATGCGCATCCAAAGGACTTCACCAGACTACAGCCGCATACAGCCGACGTTGTCGTCTTGACTCCGGAGAAGTCTTGAGACTCGAACCGACCAAAAAAATAACGGTCATTTTTACATGCCGACTTCACCCGCATCTATAAGACTTCAGCCGATCGACTCCAGAATACAGACGATCGACTTCAGAGTCGAACCGCATACACTGGCATAAAGCTGACACATACAGGTTCTGTGGCCAACGGAGGTATATACGTCCTCGCCGAAAAAACATCGTAGCAGCGAAACGACTGCACCTATGGCTTTCATATTTTTACCACATGTACCTTACCCTTTTGGCTACCCACCACAAAAATCCCAAATCCCTCCTCCTACCCACACGCTGACTGTCGGTCCCGTCAGAAGGAAAACAAAAAAGGAAAATATGTGGCGGCGAAACGACTGCACCAATCGGTTCCATATTTGTGTGACAAGTCCCTTACCCTTCTGCCTTCCCCCCACCACACCCCCAACTGCCTCCCACCACCCACTTCCAGCGTATCCGTACGAAGAAAAGGAAAAAAAGGAAAATCCGTGGTGGCGAAAGTACCTCACCAATCGGCTTCATATCTGTAACACAAGTCAATTACCCTTCTGCCTTCCCCCCACCACACCCCCAACTGCCTCCCACCACCCACTTCCAGCGTATCCGTACGAAGAAAAGGAAAAAAAGGAAAATCCGTGGTGGCGAAAGTACCTCACCAATCGGCTTCATATCTGTCAAAACACAAGTCAATTACCCTTCTACCTTCCCCCCATCAACCCCAAAACCACCCTCCCACCCATACATTCCGATACCATAAAAGTCTCTGTAGTCTATAGTGTCTTTTCAGCTACTTTCGGGACCATCGGAGACCTGTTTTCTGGCGAGGGGAGTGTTTTTTTTACCATTATCCTTCCTTTCTCTCCCAACTTGATAGATTTAGCCCCCCCCCCCCCAAAAAAAAAAACAAAAAAAAATCTGGCACTGGCAGAAGCACACCGTCAAAATTGGCTGGCACTCAGCGGGTTAAATGAGAGGGAAGAGAGTAGGAAGAGAAGAACAGGGGGTAGTAGGGAGGTAGTGAGGGAGGGAAGAGGTGGATGAGAAGAAGGGAGGAAGAAGGAGGAAAAGAACGAAGACAGGAGGAGAAGGAGGAAAAGTAGGGAGAGAGGAGGAAAAGAAGGGAGGGAGGAGAATGAGGAGGAGAAGGGAGGGAAGGAGAATGAGAAGCAAGAGGAGGAGGAGAAGAGAGGGAGGGAGTTGAATGAGAAGCAGAGGAGGAGGAGGAGAAGGGAGGAAGGGAGGAGAATGAGAAGGAGAGTGGAAGAGGGTGATCTCGTCGAATACTGGGTCAAGTGCGCTGCGTGGGGCCTATATATAGGGGCCGTATCGCCGTTCTGTGGTTGGGAATTTTTTTTAATTTTTTTTGGTCAGCTTGATGCGGCTGTTTGCGGTTCGAGTTGGGTGTTGTCGGTTGGATGTTTCTGTTGTCTGCTCAAGTTGGCTCGACTCTTCTGCCACATTGGGTTCCGGGTGTTGTCATACGTCTGCACTCCTGTCAATGTGGTTGGAGTCTGCTGTATGCGGCTGCATGCGGATGAATTCCGCTGTTGTCTGTTGTACTCGTATGACTCATATTTTTGCATAATTTTTAATTTTTTTATGCAAATTTATGCAAATTTATGCACAAGACTTCAGCAGACTTCAGCAGACTTTTTCGGTTGTACTCGTGTCCGGCGGCTGTACTCTGGTGTATGCGGCAGTAGTCTTTATGCTACACATGAAACACAATTCGAGCCGACATACACAAGGACTACAGCCGCATACAGAAGACTTGGTACGACTAGCGCCGACTAGAGCAGACTACTCCCCGCATCCACCAGACAAATTTCAAGTCTGGCCCAAATTTCAAAACTGACAAACATTTTCGTCGCGGACCGCGACTTGACACGCATTGCCCGGACTTCACCAGACTACAGACGACTACAGCCGCATGGGTAGGAATAGGTGCCGACTTGATGCCGCATGCAGCAGAGTCGCTACTCGGTTGCTTTCTGCTGCATTCGGCGCCCGAGTCCTGTATGTGTGAAAGGGGCATCAGGTCCACGGGGTCTAAGGAGACACTCTTGACAACTAAACGGAAATAATGAAACACATAGGCCTATGACGGTAACAGATTTCGGCCTCTTAGGGAGCTTGTGGACCGCGGGCCTGGGCTCACGGTGTGAGCCTCAGGTCCGCGGACCGCGGGATCTTCTGGCGACTATGTGTCTTGATCGTGGCCACGGGCCGGGGAGCTTCGGCGAATGAACATGATGACGGCGCCTTCCCTCTTTTCAAACTTTTCACTTTTACTGTATTTCAATATTTTCTCTAGCTACACTTCCACCTAAAAGTCTAATTTACACGCTTTTCTATCCCCCATTCGATTCGATTCTACTATCGGATCCACAAGGTTTCTAAAATTTATCGACCAAATAGATAACCAAAAACGCTTGTAAGAAAGATGAGCCGCTTCTCTGGACCACTTTCTCCCTCATGTTAGCCCCTATAGATTTCAGATGTTAAGATGTTTGCCCCATTAGTTTGTCGATTTAAAGACATTTCGCCCAATTTCTTCGTCAATATTTAGACCTTTCGTGCTATTTAGGTGTCGATTTTTTCCCTGGCGAACGATAGTGAGCCTGTAATATTGGAAGAATCGGCCTTCGGCCGGGACATTTTTCTACCGAAAAATGTACAAATTTATCTAGAAGGGGGATCTAATGGCTGTGTTTGTTAAATATGCTGGAAGTCTAGGGAGGAAACTAGAAAAATAATGAATACATGCAAAAATCGCCCAAAAAACCAGCCCATCCCCCCTTAAGGGATATGGGCCGTTTTCCTGGTCCTCTTTCTTCATGTTATTAACCTCTTCTATACCGGAAACGTATTTTGTATTGGATTTCAGCTGCATTTTGACAATTTATGAAGCTTAGGAAGGATATGTGGTAGCTAAAGGGATTAATCGAGATCGTTTCTAGCCTAATCATTTGGTAGACGTCCTTCCTAAGCTGAATAAAATTGTTTAAGTGTAGCTGAAATAAACAAAAAGTACGTATAGAAGGGGTTAAGACGATGTTGTACTGCTTTAAACTGATCTGTGGTTGTAAAATGGGTCAAGCGGGAGAGTTCGAAGCCTGTTAATTGCTGGAGGCCCTTCCTAAACTTAATACAATCGTCTAATAGTAGCCAGAATAAAGTTGCAAGGACGTCACCGGTACAAGAGGGGTTAGTTTTCAGATTTGATGACGTTTGGCTCATTAATGTGTCAATTTTATAACCTTTCGTCCTATTTCTATATCAAGACATTTCGTGACATTTGGGCAGTATTATTATCTCAAACATATTTATTGTTATGCCTTTGTATTAGTTTATGATAGCATTACACTATATATGCAGTATATATGAGAGAGAGAGAGATAATGATGATAACTTTAGAAACAGTGAACATTGAAGGAGGGAAAACAGACTTTGGCGTTTGTTTACAGGCAATGTTTCAAATTATTTCAACACAGGGTCAGAATTATTCAACATCATTTATATCACCTAGCTTTATATACCCATTTCATCCACCTTACCTACCCAAACCATCATACAATTCAACAGGAAATAACTATCAACCAAATCAAAGGGAAATAAAACAAAAACTTATTAAAATATGTCATATATGCAGTAAATGGGCATAATATCATTAAATAGCGCCTACCTTAATGATTGGTGGAAGTCTGGGAGATGTTAAAATTTTGATAAATTTGATCAACGAGTAACGATGATGATGGCTATAGTAACGTAGGAGATTAGAGTTTGGGATAGAGGAAGAATAAGTTTAGGAAGTACAATAGAAGATAAAAGTACTTGGTTGAGCCCAAGTACGTTTATCTTCTATGAAATAAAACTATGACTGACTATACGTATGCATCTATCTATCTATCTATCTATCCATCTATATGTCTGTATATCTATCTTCCCTATCTATCTACCTATCTATCTATGTATCTAACTACCCATCTCTCTATCTTCCCTTGTGTACCTGATGTCTCCTCGCCCTGAGACGCCTGAAGGGGGGCTGGGGGACAGGGAGGGGGGGGGGGGGGCCCTTAGGACGTGGAGGGAATACTGCAAGTAGACGAGAGAGAGAGAGACTGAGGCGTACATGAATCATAAAACTTAATTTCCTTACAGTTTTAAGGTAGAACATGAGCTAATTTTCTCGTAGCGAGTGTCCTTTCTGCAAATATTTACAAATAAATTAAACAAATAAAAATAAATAAAAATATATATATAAATAAATAAATTATATTAAATATAATCCAACATAAAGTTAAGTTTAGATTTCTGGGTGCAAGTGTTTCGAAGCATTTATGACACAAGAACAATGAGAGATGGATGGCAAGAAGTCTGTTCCAGAGCTAAAGGGGAGATTTCAACTTGAGGTATTATTTTCTTGACCCCTTTCTCCCTCATGTTTAGCCCCATTGTTTTTAAGATTTTAAGACGTTCGCCCCATTATTGTTTTGCGATTTTAAGAACTTTCGCCCCATTTATGTCAATGTTAAGACCTTTCGTGCCATTTAGGTGTCAATGTTTTCCTGGCGACCGATAGCGAGCCTGTAATTTAAGAGGAATCGGCCTTTGGTCGGGACATTTTTCTACCGAAAAATGTACACATACATTTTGAAAGTTACTCAGTAACTCAGTTACTTGTTCGTCAAGGGGAATCCACGCAATGCGAGCCAAGCTCATTATTATCACGCCTCCTTAACTGGGAATGTATTGCGTGAAATGCATGTTAAGTGTTTTATGTACTGTTGGAATGGCTGTGGATGTGTGTGTAGTCTGTATTTAGCCAATTGGCGACATCGGAAACGAAGGCTTTGGGTGGATCTGTTTGGTACCATTCTCACTATAGACGGTACCGTCTCGCCCGAAGGCTTAGGTAGCCATCAGCTTAGGTGAACCATATGATACCCATCTCGCATTGTACCATTTTTGCCAACCCCAGATGGGACGTCACAACGTCGTCCACTTATTCCAGGTACCTATTTACAGCTAGGTGAACTGAGGCTAACACATGAAAGGAGACAAGCCCAATTTGTCTCCGCCCAGTCTGGGATTGAACCCCCGACCCCTCGTGTGTGAGACGAGAGTTCTACCTACTAGGCTACGGGCTGTGTGTGGTCAAGGGGGTGTGATTTAAAGCTTGACGGAGGTTTAGGGAACGAACTGTTGTGTAGACGTCAAAGTAAAAAAAAAAAACGCTTACTCACGGATTAGAGAGTAGAGCAGAATAGGAGTGAGATTCCTCTGAAAGAACTCATTCCACCTAATATCCACATGAGGTAGAAGGGGGGAGATAATGAGCCTACTAGTTGTTAGAATCATTAATTATCAGGGTAATTTGGGCGATATCACACGAGCGCTTTTTCCGGCAATTTTCTATGAACAAGTGTTTTTTTTTTATTTTTATTTTTTTTACATGGGTATCGGGAATTTGACATAAGAAAATATGCTTTGTGGCTTAAGGGGAGTTTTTTTAGCTTGGTTCCTAGACCTCCATCAAGCAAAATCATTCCCCCAAGAACTTCCTTCGAGATATATGTGTACATTTCTCGGTAGAAAAATGTCCGGACCGAAAATCGGTTCCTCTTAAAATACAGGCTCGTTATCGCTCGTCAGGAAAATTCGACACCTTAATGGCACGAAAGGTCTTAAAATTGACAGAAATGGGGCAAACTTCTTCAAATTTCAAAACTAATGAGGCAAAACAATGGAGAAGGGGGTCTAGAAACAAAACCCTTAAGTGAAAATCTTCCCCTAAGACTAATCAAAGTTTAATTCTAAAGTTACCAGACGCTAATTGCTTCAAAATACTGCCGGAAAAAGGGCTTGTGTGAAACCGGCTTTGTTCAATGTGGTGGCGAATGGAAAGCGATTGGAGGTTGTTCAAAGATAAATTATATGACGATAAGCTTTATGCATTGAACAACCGTACAGACAAGAAATTTACTCCAAACATGGGCCTAGCATACCCCTGTACAGTACATGTTCTATTTATATTAATTTCAGTTTAACACCAAACACCTCCCAAAGAAATTAATGAAAGCAAGCATGTGATCCACCGGGATTCGAACCTGGGTAACCGTCTCGGTGGTGTAATGGTTAGAGAGCGTTTAAAATCTGTGTGTGATAACCCAGATTCGAATCACGGTGGATCACATAATTATATGCATTCATTAATTTCATTGGAGGTGTTTGTTGTTGAGGTGAAATTAATAAAATATAGATTACCACATATAGATTTTATTTATTTTTTTTTTTTCTATGTGATTGAGGGAGGCAAAAGGCATAACTGCCTATAGCGAGTGCCTCCCCCATAGTTGAAAGAGTGACAGGGCCAAAATCAAGGGACGTTCGAGCCAAAATGCCTGGACACACGGAGTTTGAAGCAATTTAAGTCATAGGAAGAGGGAAAGACTGATTCTGGGAGAGAGTTCCAGAGCTCAGATGTTGAGTAGAAGAAAGTTTGAGAGTAACGTTTCACTCTTGGGTTGGAGAGTTGCACAGAGTAGGGGTGGGATTGAGTTGCAAGACGGGTACCACGTGCCCTACGTAAAGGAGGTGGTATGCACTGGGATAGCTCTGAGGAACACTGATTATTATAGTAGCGATAGAATAGCGAGAGAGATGCAACATTGCGGCGGAGACAGAGAGATTGCAGAGAGTTGGTGAGTGGACGGGAGTTAATGATACGAAAGGCCTTCCTTTCAACTTTGTCTAGGAGAGCGGTGTGAGAGGAACCTCCCCACACATGTGAACAATACTCAATACAAGGGCGCACTATGCCCCTGTACAGAGCAAGAAGCTGTGCAGGGGAAAAGAACCCCCTAAGGCGGTTGAGCACACCCAGCTTCTGGGAGGCTGCCTTAGCAAGACTGGTAATATGGTCCTTCCAAATGAGAGCAGAAGAAAAAGAGACACCAAGAATATTGAGAGAAGATGAAGGGTTGATTTTTGTATTGTTGAAGAATAAGGGATAGTCCGCTGGGAGATCCTGACGGGTAGATAGATGGAGAAATTGGGTTTTGGAAGCATTAAAGTTAACAAGGTTTTCTCTGCCCCAATTGGAAATAGTATTTAGATCAGAATTTAAGAGTTCTATTTTTTTTTTTTTTTTTTTTTTTTTCTATGTGATTGAGGGAGGCAAAAGGCATAACTGCCTATAGCGAGTGCCTCCCCCATAGTTGAAAGAGTGACAGGGCCAAAATCAAGGGACGTTCAAGCCAAAATGCCTGGACACACGGAGTTTGAAGCAATTTAAGTCATAGGAAGAGGGAAAGACTGATTCTGGGAGAGAGTTCCAGAGCTCAGATGTAGAGTAGAAGAAAGTTTGAGAGTAACGTTTCACTCTTGGGTTGGAGAGTTGCACAGAGTAGGGGTGGGATTGAGTTGCAAGACGGGTACCACGTGCCCTACGGAGGTGGTATGCACTGGGATAGCTCTGAGGAACACTGATTATTATAGTAGCGATAGAATAGCGAGAGAGATGCAACATTGCGGCGGAGAGAGAGAGATTGCAGAGAGTTGGTGAGTGGACGGGAGTTAATGATACGAAAGGCCTTCCTTTCAACTTTGTCTAGGAGAGCGGTGTGAGAGGAACCTCCCCACACATGTGAACAATACTCAATACAAGGGCGCACTATGCCCCTGTACAGAGCAAGAAGCTGTGCAGGGGAAAAGAACCCCCTAAGGCGGTTGAGCACACCCAGCTTCTGGGAGGCTGCCTTAGCAAGACTGGTAATATGGTCCTTCCAAATGAGAGCAGAAGAAAAAGAGACACCAAGAATATTGAGAGAAGATGAAGGGTTGATTTTTGTATTGTTGAAGAATAAGGGATAGTCCGCTGGGAGATCCTGACGGGTAGATAGATGGAGAAATTGGGTTTTGGAAGCATTAAAGTTAACAAGGTTTTCTCTGCCCCAATTGGAAATAGTATTTAGATCAGAATTTAAGAGTTCTATGGCTTCATTACGTTTGTCGTTGAGGGATTGCTGGCTGGGGCGTTCTGAAAAACTAATGGAGTAGTGTAAGGTTGAGTCGTCTGCGTATGAATGGATGGGAATTAAGGTACAGTTAAGGAGATCATTTATAAAAATTAGAAAGAGAATAGGAGATAGGACAGAGCCCTGAGGAACACCGGAGTTTATAGGGTGAGGAAGTGAACAATGGCCGTCCACAACCGCAGCTATGGAACGGCCGGAAAGGAAATTAGAGACAAAGGCACAGATGGAGGGATAGAAACCGAAGGAGGGTAGTTTAGAAATTAAAGATTTATGCCAGACTCTATCGAAGGCTTTCGATATGTCTAGTGCAATAGAAAAAGTCTCACCGAAGTCCCGAAAGGAGGATGACCAAGAGTTAGTAAGATATGAAAGAAGATCACCAGTAGAGCGACCCTTAAGGAAGCCATACTGGCGATCTGAGAGCAGATTATGAGAAGAGAAATGCTTAAGAAATTTGGAAGCAAGAATAGTTTCAAAAACTTTAGAAAGACAAGAGATAAGAGCAATTGGACGATAGTTGGAGGGTTGAGAGCGGTCACCCTTCTTTGGGACAGGTTGAATGTGAGCAAACTTCCAGCATGAAGGGAAGACGTTAGAGGATAGACAGAGACGAAAGAGTTTGCCTAGGCAGGGAGTCAGCACGGAAGCACAGTTTTTGAGAACAACAGGAGGAACACCGTCCGGACCGTATATATCTATTTACCTTCAAAGTTGTGTGATGGAAAAGAACCCACGTTGCTGTTTGAGCACACTTAATTTCTGGGAAGCTGATTTAGTAAAGATGAAAATATCTGATATCGTCAGGTTCCTCACAAAAAGAGGCACCTTGTAGGATTATGAACAGATTGGGTTGATTTGTGGCATCTGTTCTTCTGAAAGGAATAAGAAAGTTGTGTGGAAGATTGTGACGAGTAGGTAAGAAGGTCAAATTGACCACATTAATTTGCTTGTACGGTGGCGCTAATAAGTCATGTCTCAGCTGCCATTACGTTTGGATCACTCTGTGCTGTATTAATGTCTGTCAGATGTTGAATAGGGTGGGTAAGTGTAGGAATATGTTTGTATATTTCACTCGAAATGAAGAAAGGAAGCTTAGATATTGCTGATGCCAATTATTGATCAAAACATACTTGGTGCCGAGACATCACTTATTAGCGCGACTGTACATAGAACGATTATTAAACGAGCAACACTAAATCCTTACGCGAGAGAGAGAGAGAGAGAGTTGGGAGACGCTGACGTTTAATTTCCGGGTCTTTCTCTCTCTCTCTCTCTCTCTCTCTCCTTTTAACATTATATCTCTCCTTATTCTCTCTTCACTGTCTCTCTAACTCTGTAATGTTCTCTCTCTCTCTCTCTCTTTCTCTCTCTCTCTCTCTCTCTCTCTCTCTCTCTCTCTCTCTCTCTCTCTCTCTCAATTAATAATCGCTTGCGTTTAAACTTATCCATCCTCTCCATATGAAAATGTTTAAACTCTCCATCTCTCTCTCTCTCTCTCTCTCTCTCTCTCTCTCTCTCTCTCTCTCTCTCTCTCACTCTCTCTCAGTAAAACTCATGGTATTATTCATACTTCTGATTTGTTTTGTTTTCACCAACTCGTCTATTTATGGTCACCCTCCATGTTTTTTTTCCTCCCCTCTTCCTCCTCCTCCCATATTTACTACTCCTTCCTCCTCCTTCCCTTCTTCTTCCTTTGTCCTCTTCTTCTTCTTCCTTCTTTTTTTCTTCTTCCTTCTCCTCCTCCTCCTTGACCTTCACCTCTACTACTTGCTCCTCCTCTTCTTTTTCTTCTTTTCCTCACTTCCCTCCTTGTCTCCCTCTGTTTCCCTATCCCCTTCTCCTTAGTTTTCTCTCTTCCCCCTCTTTCTCTCCCTCCCTTGACATTCACCTGTACATCCTCCTCCTACTCCTCCTTCACCTCCATCTCTAATACCTCCTCCTCCTCCTCCATCCTTATTACTTCCTCCTACTCCTCCTCCTCCTCCATCCTTATTACTTCCTCCTACTCCTCCTCCTCCTCCTCTCCTCCTACTACTACTACTCCTCTTCCTCTTTCTCTTCCTCCTCCTCCTCCTCCACCACTTCCTAGCCCTCTCCTCCTCCACCACTTCCTAGCCCTCTCCTCCTCCTCCTCTTCCCTACTTCAGCCCAAGTAATAAGAAGACTACTAAAGTTAATCTTATTACCATAAGCATACACCGAATCGAACTATGGATTTTCTGATTAGAGTACCGAGGCTGTCTTATGTTATGGGAAGGAATATATTAACCTTAAAGGGGGGTGGTTGGTTTTTTCTGGACCCCCTTCTCCCTCATGTTTTCTCTTGTGATATGGGAAGGAATAGATTACCTTATTAACTCCTTCTGTACCGGCGACGTTTTCATAATATTATTCTAGCTAAATTAAGACAATTGTGTACAGTTTAAGCAGGATCTGTGGTAGTAAATGGCTAAGTGAGGTAGTTCGAAGCCTATTACTGTAGGCCCATTTGAAACTGAATAAAATCGTCTAATAGTAACCGGATGAAAGTTAAAAAGACGTTGCCGGTACAGAAGGGGTTAAGGGGGAATGGGGTTTTTTTCTGGCTTCCCTTCTCCCTCATGTTTAACCCCATTAGTTTTGAAATTCAAGACGATCGGCCTATTGGTTTGGCTGTTTTAGACCTTTCGCCCCATTATCGTTGTCAATTTTAAGACCTTTCGTGTCATTTAGGTGTCGATATTTTTCCTGGCGACCGATAACGAGCCTGTAATTTTAGAAGAATCGGCCATCGGGCTGGACAAAATGTACAAGTTTATCTTGAAGGGGATCTAAGGCGCGTATTTTAAGCTTGATGGAGGTCTAGCTTACGAGAGCTGTACGAGAGCGAGGTGGAGGGACAGAGAGGGAGAGGTAGACCTAATGAGAGGTGGAAGGATGGAGTAAGGAAGTACATGAACGAAGGCGGTGATGGTTGGGGGGAGGGGCGTCGACTGACTGGGGACAGAGGTGCATGGGGGCGGTTCGTTCGTGGCTACCCATCGGGGATCACGGCGTCAGGCAATAGATAGATAGATAGATAGAGGTCTAGCTAAAAAATAAAATAAAATTAAAACATTAATAAAAAGAAAAATTAATAAGCTAATAAATACGCCCATTCCCCCTTAAGAAAATCAATAACAAGCCCCGACGCTTCATATCCTCCTCCAGTTCCCTTCCTCACCCCCTACTACTTCTTCCGTCCCCTTCCTTGCTTAGATTAAGTGGTCAACATTATTACTAGTCTCAACTTTCCTACATGTAATTGAAGTCGTCATAACACATAAATTAACAAAACAAATAAAAATCGGCCTCAAATGAATATAGGCCTAATCAACTAAGATTAACCAATATAACATATACTACATATAGAAAACTCGAATGATGGATTAAACAAACCCAAAAATTGAACCAACATAATTAATTGGATTATGCAAAGAACGAAGCTTTAACTGAAGTAATATATGAAGTACACATATATAATATATAAGTAATTAGCAAACCAATAACTTAGCCAAATAAACAAATAAGTTATCCCCTGCCCCCATATAAATCTAAATAACCTAAATATATATATATATATATATATATATATATATGTGTGTGGAGCAGTAAACGATAACATAACAAAGCACTGACTTAAGCCATGTATAAAATATGTATTATACAGTAAATAAAACAAAACCACAAGAATTACACACACCAAACCTAAAATTAACCAGTATTCGAGATAAAACGAAGCAGCAAGTGAACCAATGAATGAAGGAGTATAATTAAGGCAGTAAAAGCTAACTTACTTCACCTTGGGGAAATTATCCAACACACTCTCCCTCCCTCCCTCTGTTTCTTTAGTTTTATTCCTCAATATCTTTATTCTCTGTCTCACAATCTCTCTCTCTCTGTCTGTCTGTCTGTCTGTCTGTCTCTCTCTCGTTTCATTCATCTACCTTTATTCTCTCTCTCTCTCTCTCTCACTCACTCTCTCTCTCTCTCCTTTAGCTATCTACCTGTATTAAAGCTAATATATATATATATATATATATATATAATGAAGCTTAGTAAATAGATGACTAATTATACGTTAAACGTGTTTTCCTAATCTACTAAAGTATTTGGCATAGCAACTATATTGCTCACTACAACCTTCCTTCACCTTATTTGCATGTTACCATCATGATCCTCATCTCTCTCTCTCTCTCTCTCTCTCTCTCTCTCTCTCTCTCTCTCTCTCTCTCTGTATATACTGGTATACTGTATATATATATATATATATATATGTGTGTGTGTGTGTGTGTGTCTGTGTCTGTGTGTGTGAAAGTATTAATTAACACATTCATTGTTTAACTAATGTCTCCATCCTCTTCACACTCACACTCACACACATACACACACATATAAACATACACACGTCTCTCTCTCTCTCTCTCTCTCTCTCTCTCTCTCTCTCTCTCTCTCTCTCTCTCTCTCTCTCTCTCTCTCACTCTGACACTTGTAATTAAACTTTGCGTTATTTACGAGTTGGCAACCTTCAGTGACGTCACACAATCAACCCCGATTCCTCTATCTATTGCCCTTACTATATATTTGTTTATCTATCAGTATATCTATCAAATATATTGTCTATGTAATTACCCAAACGATCAACGGTTATTGCCAATTATATATCTATTGCTGTATCCATCTATTCACCTATCTACAGTATATATTTTGTTATCCATCTATTCACCTATCTACAGTATATATTTTGTTATCCATTTATTCACCTATCTACAGTATATATTTTGTTATCCATCTATTCACCTATCTACAGTATATATTTTGTTATCTATGTGTGTCTATCTGTATCTGTTCCATTGTATATCTACTTTATAATTTGTCTATCTATCTCACCGTCTCTCTATTTAACAACATGTATCCATTCACGACAGATATAATAATGGTCAGATACAGACAGAGACTCCAGTATGTTGGCGACTGAGAGGGGCTAAGCTGTACGGCATTAACCCCTTCACCACCATGACGTAGTTGTTATCATATTCTGGCTACCATTAGACCATTGCCATTAGTTTACAAACTACATCAATGACTCAAATGGGTATATACGATCTCAATAAACCCTCTTAATGATATAGGTCCTTGTTAAACTGCATAAAACCATCTAATGTTAGCCAGTATGCAAGGTAAAAAAACGTGACGGTGGTTAGATTTTGGTCTTTAAGTATTTATTTATTATTATTTTTAGTTTCCTCCCTATGCCTCTATCACACTTATAAAAACACCCCCTAGAACTCCCTTCAAGATCAATGTGTACATTAAACGGTAGAAACATGTACCGGCCAAGTCCGATTACTCTGAACATTACAGGCTCGCTTTCGCTCGCCAGGAAAAAACGACACCTAAAAAGTACAAAAGGTCCTAAATTGACAGCGAAGTGGGGCGAAAGGTCTTAAATCGCTAAAGCTAATGGGGCGAACGTCTAAAAATCTTATAACAAATAAGGGGAACCATGAGAGAGAAGGCGGTCTAGAAAATCCAAATACCGATAGTTAATTAAAATAGGACTTCAGAGGCTATCAACCCTATTGGATTATTAGGCCAGCACACTGTAAGTCAGGAATAACGTCAGGACTGGAGCCTCTCTGCAAAAACTCCAGTCCCTTCTCCAAATACCTCCCCTTAACTTGTTTTTGTTTTAACTAGGAATATGAACATGATTAGATTAATATCCAGTATTCGAGAATAGATAATAAGTCGTAGGCGTATGCATAAACCTTTAACCGTCTTGGTGGTGTAATGGTTAAGGTGTCTAACAATCTGTGTGTGATAACCCGAGTTCGAATCCTGGTGGATCACTTATATGCTTTCATTAATTTCATTGGAGGTGTTTGGTGTTGTGGTGAAATTAATAAAAAATAGATGATAGAACTTCAGAGGCAATCATCCCTGTTGGATTAATAAGCCAGAGCTCTGAATATCAAAAATAATATTAGGCCTGGAACATCTCTGCGAGAACTTCAGTCCCTTCAGTATACTTGAGCAAATAAATATTTTCAATCATAATTATTATGATAAAGTTACTACACACAGTCCTAGACCAAAACATATACATAAATGACTGATAACATGATGACTAGATACAGACATTCCTGTATGTTGGAGGCTGTTGGAGAGGGTCTATTATAGGTGTTTGGTGAAATTAATAAAAAATTAAAATATAAGCTGTACGGTATTAATCTCTCTCTCACACACACACAGATAATTATAATGGTTAGACAGACTCCAGTATGTTGGAGACTGCTGGGGAGGGACTATTATATAAGCTGTACGGTATTAGGCAAGATTGATCCCTTACTGGAATAATTGGCTATGGAGAGAGAGAGAGACTCTTGTGCATTCATTCTTGTGCATGAAAGGTGGTTAAGAGCACGTTTAACTATCCTGTAGCTTAGTAAGTAACACTGCACGATATTTCGCAGTGTATTGACTGATAAACTTTGTGTTTATCACAAGACTCCTGCTCGGACAGGGCGCCACTAGCGCCATCTGTTGTTCTTTGTTTGTTTTGTTGTGTAAACAAACGCTCTCTTCTTATTTGATATAAAATCGTAGCCCCTAATTTTACCCATTACCTACTGTAGTAAGTATCAATTTAACTGCCTTGTATGTAAGTAAAGCTTTGCATATTAATTTGCTAATAAACAATTTTGTGTACTAACTAACCTGCCTACAGGAACGAACGCCGACGCCATTTTGTAAACAAACTTTTTTTGGGGATTATACATATTAAATTCCAGCCAATTTTGTAGTAAATTTAAGTGCATTCATTTATCTTTTCCCCCTAGATATATTCTTGACTTTTTCTCCTCAGAGTGATTTTACTTTAAGCTAAGGGTGGTATTTGTACAAACTAACCTAGCCTAACCCAACCTGCCAAGCTTTTAACCTAATCCAAACCTAGCCTAGCCTATAGCCAGCCAATCTGTTGTTCTTATTAACTCTAGTAGATATTGTATTTAGTATCCTACTGTGGCTATATATATCTGTAATTTTAGTTGTTGCTTGCACGATCTTGTAGTAACCTTTGACTGATACATTTTGTTTTGTTTTATCTAAAAAGAGTAGGCTACTGCTTTACTAGGCTACAGTGACACCAGGGCCATCTGTTGATACAGTATATTAACCCCTTGTGTGCGGTCACACTTTATTTTTATATAATCTCTATTTGAGGCGCTCATTCGCGGAACGTGTTGACTGCCCAAAATAAAAAACGGAGTAAATCGCGTCTGAAGTTTGCCGACTTATAAAAAGCTGTAACTATCAGACCCGATTAAGGAGAGAGGTGACAGTGTTTTCAAAATGTTCGGAAAATAGTATCTAGCCACGTACCACAACAAAAATAATAATAAATTGCTTGTAATTTATCGCAGAACATGATAGTTGCCCAAAATAAAAAAAGGAGTAAATCGCGTCTGAAGTTTGCCGACTTATAAAAAGCTGTAACTATCAGACCCGATTAAGGAGAGAGGTGACAGTGTTATCAAAATGTTCGGAAAATAGTATCTAGCCATGAACCACAAAAAAAAAAATAATAAATTGCTTGTAATTAATAGTAACGTGAGTGTGATTGAAATAATCCCATGATTTTATAACCCCATATCAATTCAATACTGTAGAAACGTTGAGAAAAAGCAAATGTATAACAATAAAACATAAATAATATTATCAGTGAATAATAATAAGACATGGAAGAGTAGGGTAAGATAATAGAAACATAATTTTATAAAATTAATAAGCGATAATAAAGATTAGAAAATGGAGGAAGACATGGTGAATAATAATGAATAAGTAAAACACAAGAATAGAGTAATAATTTTGCTACTTTAATGTTATTGATTTATTATTATAGAAAGTAAGCTAGTATTACTGTTAATTAATTAATTTGGGATATTTTATTCAGCTTGGGAAGGACATGATTTTACAAAATTTTAATCTAAGGAAGGAATTTGATGGCTAGTTACTATAATGTTCTTGTGTAAAGATTGCTATTGTTTAACAATTTTACCTTACTAAAATGCATTATTACTCTATTCTATTGTTACATTTATAATTATATTCATACTCACCGAGTAGTCAGGCAGTGTCGCTATCACTGTCACTATCATCTGCATACTCTTGCAGGTTGTCATCAATATCAGAGGAGTCAGAGTTGTTGTCCAAGGCTGGTCTAGCTGCTCTACTGAGGTCCCTCTGCATACGAAAATGTTCCTGGTAATACTCCGAGTGGATTGGCGGAATGTAGGATAGCAGGTCGTGGACGGCTTGGAGTTTGTCAGCTTGAAGTTTGATGGCAGCTGGGTACTTGGGGGTGAGTGGCATTCGTGACAGATTAAAGGCCGATGGAGCATACTTGGCTTTACCTGGCATAAGCCTGAGACAATGCAGAGGCCCCTCGTAGCCTCGAGACAGCTGATACCCATCCCTATATTGCAGAGTAAAGCAGAATCGGCGACATTCAGAGAATAGGAGTGGCTTGGCGGGTGTACGGTGAGTTATGACACTTTGCAACAGGTCTAAGTTTAGAAAGTCCTCTCTCACCATGGGAATGACCTTGTTACCTGCGTGGACTGCACGCTCAATCACCTTGATATAGTGTTCAAAATCATAGATGTTCCCCTCAACCCTGAAGCGCTTTTCTATGTTCCCAAAAGCCCTGTCACACGCCATGTAACTATGTCCTGGGATGAGGAAATAATGGACCACTTCCTGAAGACGGCGACTGTGCAGTTCGTAAAGATGGCAGAGCATGATATTAATGTTCTTATTCTGTCCACCACAATTGTCACTGAATAGTATATGCTTGCCAAAATCACCATGAAGCAGTACTTCATTCTCGATCCACTTTTTGATGCACGAACCCACCTCGACCGAGCCACGCCCACCTGTCACCTCATCCCACACGAAGAACTGGTTTTCACCGGTCTTGAGGTTGGAAATGCATAAATTGTACAGCCAGACTTTCTTCTTATAGTAGGCAGCATTAGTGGTGAGACGAGGTATTGGCTGTGTCTGTTGGAGGTCCAAGGCTATGACACGAGTATCATCGTCCCTGTCCTGCCCCAGAGTCTTCATAAGTGTTTGTGCCTGCCGTGCCACCGCCAGGTGTTCATCAAGTTCAGCCTGCAAGATTGCCTTATCTGCGTCATTACTGGCATGTTTCAAAGTGGTCTTAGCTAGGTCACAGGTCGAGCAAGTATCAGTATTTGGTGGTGAGAAGGAGAGTTCTTTACTTTTGAAAACTTTCCGGTAATAACTTTCCTTGACTACGCTGTTGTTAGGATAATTCTCAGCCATCCAGGTAGAATACAGGTGGTACATCCGGCTTAAACTCAACGATGTCTCTAGGTACCGCAAATTGGGCGATTTGGCTCTGCTATAATGGCTGGTAACGCTGGGGAATGATGCAATGTGTTTGTGCACACGCTTTGCATCAGGACCTGCAATGGTGACACGGTTCTTGTGTTGCCCGCGGCCGTCTCTCTTCGGTGTACCAGTGTCACTCACGTGGGTCAGGGCATTCTCTAATCTTGTCCTACCTATGGCTAAAATGTTGATGAAGGCTGTCTTGCAAACATTATAAGTTGTAGACTGGTAGGAGAGAGTAAATTTGCGGGTGCATGACCGATGGGGACCAGGGTTGTTGATGTCGGCAGGCTTTCTTCGTCGTTTCACTGGCACTGACAGAACGTGTTTCTGAATGAAGGTATTCTGGACTAACCAATCTCCAGTTTGCCAGAAGTTATTGTGGATTGCTTGGCGGATAGGTTCAGCAATTTTATCGTAGCATCCATCATTGCAAGGCGGTCCAATAACTCTAGCATTCACTGTATTTCCTGTTTGGCGGCTGACATATTCCTTCCCAGAATTTCTCTTGTTCCTGGCGATTATTTCAGACCAATTGTCCGGGTTACACCTCTTTTTTATAGGTGGGGGTGGGCTCCCACTATCACTCTCACTCTCACTATCACTCATTGTTCAGGGAAGCACTGCAACACGGTCAAAACGGCACAAAAACAACACCAGGTGCGAGGTAAATGATCCGTACGGCGTGAGAGCTGAGCTAGACTGTATTGTGGCGGGAGAACAGAGAGCAACGCGCGCCGTGAGTGGCTGAGCTGGCGCCCACGCGGTATCATAGCCGGGCTGTCATTGGCTGGCTGAACACACGCTGCCTGGGTGGTGCATATCACCCTATGCGATGCAGAAACTAGGGCTAGACAAACGCCCTGTCAACACGGAAGAAAGTGCGTCGTACTTTATGCGATTTTCAACCATGTTGACATTCTCAAATATAGCTCCCTACCACGGCTCCAGATTCGAAAAGGATGTGGCAATATAATGCGATAATATAACGGGTTTTGCCAGAGGTGGCGGTTATCACGTTCCGCGAATGAGCGCCTCATTTGGTGAATTGTATATTTAGTTACATATTCTGTTATATATATATATTTGTTTAAGGTTAGGTTATCACACCTGGTAGCCTATTTCTGCGTATTTCAATTTTATTATTTTCGGTTAGGCTATTCAACGCTGGTAGCCTATTGGTGCGTATTTAAATTTAAAAAAAAAATTTGGTTCGGCTATCGCCCCTGGAAGCCTAATTCTGCGTATCTCAAATTTTTTGTTTTCGGTTAGGCTATCACCCCTGATAACCTATTGTTGTGTATTTCAACATTGTTTTCGGTTGAAGTGATTGAAGTGTTTCTAAAGTGAGTGAAGTGTTTTAAAGTGAGTTAAGTGTTTTAAAGTGAGTTAAGTGTTTTAAAGTGAGTGAAGTGATCTGAAGAAACTGACTGTTACCATGCCTCGCACTTGTACGAACTGCGCCAGTAGGTTTGGTGAGTCCATGTTTGTTACTGTCGATCTTCAAGTCTGCCGTCTCTGCCAGCAACAAGAGAATTTGACAGTGAAATTAGATGAAGCCTACAACAAGATCAACGTCCTCACCATGAAGCTAGAATCACTCCAAGAGTTTGTAACACTCAACGTTGGAGTACCACAAACTTCAATTGTCACCGCAACTCCAGCAGCCACCAACGCCCCAACGTCAACTGCCAACAATTCAACGCCTGCAGTAGCCATTTCATCTGATGGTTCCGATACTCAAGAAACATATAGTAACTCTCTTCCTCCTCAAGACAACTTCCGTGTTGTGAGGAACAACGTTTGCCCCAAGACCAGGAAACCCATACAGATTACCGAGTGTCAAAACCGCTTCCAGATACTCGCAGACTCAGATGACGAAGCGGAAATAGAAGAAGTCCGGCTCGTGGGAGAGTCGATGATACGTGGTCAGCTCACAGAGTTTTGCGCCAGAGCACCTAAGACCAGGAAGCGTTTTTGTATCCCTGGTGGTGGTGTGGACGACGTAGTTGCTGCAGTTGATGAAGTATCTAAGCTGACCCCTGCTAATACAATGTACGTCATCCACGTTGGATCCAACGATGTACAGCGAACCCGGTCGGAAGATTTGCTTTTAAAGTACCAGCAGCTGATCAAGTCGTTTAAGGAGAAGTCATCAAGGATCATCGTCTCAGGAATCGTCCCCCGGCTTGGTGTAGAGAGCCGATTTTACAACATAGCCAGCAGCACAAATCGTTGTCTAGCAAACCTTTGCAGGAAGGAAAACGTGGGATTCGTCGACACCTGGGACAATTTCTACTACGATGACTATTTGTTTTCGGACGATGGAGTTCATCTGAACCAGGTGGGAGCAGCACGTTTTGGGCATCTTCTCAACGATGCGGTGAAGGATTTTCGGAGAAGAAATCGACTCAGCACAGGACAACCAGGAAGGAGGACCGAAGACAGCGAGGGCGGCAACCTGGGAAGGAATTAAATGCTAATCTGTCAAGAACCGCGAATTTGGATAAAGCTCCACCAACACGACCCAAATTCAAAACCGCCAGGGATAACAACCGAGGACCGATGTCAGCCGTGAATGTAAATGTAGATCCGATCAGAACCAAAAATTTGATTAAAGAACGTTCTGTGAGTTCTAAAACCGCAACTTTAAAGGTTTTCTATGCAAACGCTTGTAGCATACGCAATAAATTTTCAGATTTAGAGGAACTAGTGTTTACTGAAAATTATGATGCGATTGGTATAACAGAATCTTGGCTCAATACAGTTGATAGAGACTTTTTAGCAGAGTATTCACTTCCCGGTTATGTAATGTTTGAGAAAAGCCGAATAAATAAAAATGGAGGTGGCGTTTTATTTTATATCAAAGAAAGTCTTAACCCGACCCTCTTGTCAAAACCTCAAATTGTGAACGTCGACACATCTTTTGTGCTAATAAAGAATAATAAAGGTACAAAAATAATACTTGCATTAATATACAGACCTCCAGCTCAATCAGTGCAAACTGACCGAGAAATTTATGAAAAAATTGCAGATGTAAGTAACTCACAAGATACCGTATATTTTGGCGACTTTAATTTACCTGTGACCAAGTGGGGCGATACTCTTACTTCACACTCCAGACATGACTTGTATACGAACTTGCAAGAGAGTTCGCTTTATCAATTTGTTCGAACACCGACCCGTGGTAATAACGTTCTTGACATTGTACTTGCAACAAAAGAAGAATTAATAGAGAATTTGAATGTTGGTGATGAATTCAGTAACAGCGACCATCGTACGATAACTTTCACTTTAAACTTTACTAGTAACGAACCAAATAGTAGCATCGAAAAAGTCCCTAATTTCAAGAAAGCAAACTTTCATAAACTTAGAGCTATGTTTAAAGAAACTGACTGGAGCTTTTTAATTAACAATAACGACATAAATACATCTTGGAAGTTATTCGAAACCACTTACCTAAAAGCAGTGCAAGACTGCATACCATCGAAAATACGGCGTCCAGGCCATAATAATAAGCCCAAATGGTGGAATAAAGATATTTCAAACTGCCTGCTTGCTAAAAAATTTGCTAATGATAGATTAAAATCCTCACAAAATGACGAAGAACGGGTGAAATTTGTAGAGCTACGACGCAAAGCCAAAAAGTTAATTAAGCAAAGTAAAAAGACCCTAGAGTTACATATTGCGAATCAAAGTAAAACAAACCCGAAAGAATTCTATAGTTATATCAGAAAGAAAAAAGTAGTTACTTCAACTGTTGGACCGTTAGTCGATCAAAATGGAGAATACACCAAAGACGAAGTACAAATGAGTAATGCCCTCAATACCTTCTTTGCATCAGTTTTTACAACAGAAGACCTCAGTGATATCCCTACACCATCGCCGATTCAGATTGATAATTCAGATGTTCAAAGCAATATCACCGTTACAGAGAGAGAAGTATTGAATTGTTTAGATAAACTCAAGGTAAATAAAACGCCTGGACCTGATACAATCTCGCCTAGAGTTCTAAAGGAAGCTAAGGATGAGCTCTCCAAACCACCGACATTACTATTCAATAAATCCTTGCAGTCTGGAACTATGCCTGATCAGTGGAAGATAGCCAACGTAACACCGATATTAAAAAAAGGCAGCAAATCCCTACCCAGTAACTATCGTCCAATTAGCTTAACCTCAGTTGTATGTAAAATGCTAGAAACGGTCATAAGAGACAGACTCGTAAATCACTTAGAGGAAAATAACATACTTAAAGATACTCAACACGGCTTTCGTAAAAAACGTTCCTGTTTAACAAACCTCTTAGACTTCTTCCACGATATCCTCAACCTCTGCGATGAGAGTAAAGCTGTAGATATTATATACCTTGATTTTCAAAAGGCCTTTGACAAAGTTCCCCACAAACGTTTACTGCTAAAACTAAAAGCGCATGGAATACAAGACGGTGTGTTGAAATGGATAGAAAATTGGCTCAGCGACAGAAAGCAAAGAGTAGTCATAAACGGTAAGGCATCTAAATGGACCAATGTAAGTAGCGGGGTTCCCCAGGGATCGGTACTAGGACCAATTCTCTTTCTAATTTACATCAACGACATAGATGAGGGTCTCACCTGTACAATCTCAAAATTTGCTGACGATACAAAAATTGCAAATAGCGTACTCTCAAAAGAACAAGTTGACGACATGCAACACAATCTAGATAAATTGTCACATTGGGCCCAAATTTGGCAAATGAGTTTCAATGCGGGTAAATGTAAAGTACTACATATCGGATACATAAATGAGAAAGCAAACTATTCGATGAATGGCACTCAGCTTAAGAATGTAAACAGAGAAACCGATCTGGGAGTAACAATATCGAGTAACCTAAAACCGAGTCAACAATGTTCAGAAGTTGTTAAGAAGGCAAACAAAATAATTGGCTTTATAGGCAGATCATTTGAGCATAAATCCAAAGATGTAATCCTAACCCTTTACAATTCCTTAGTCCGCCCTCTTCTGGAATACTGCGTTCAATGCTGGTGCCCTTATTACCAAAAAGACATAAACAAGCTAGAACGAGTTCAACGTAGAGTTACCAAAATGATACCTAGCCTAAAGAACAAACCATACGAAGAGCGTCGTAGAGAATTAAATCTATTTCCTTTAACCCAGCGCAGATTAAGAGGTGACTTAATTCAAATGTTCAAAATCATCAAAGGCATCGACAATATGAACTGTAGTAAGTACTTCACTATCGACCAATCTAATTACACGCGGGGAAACGGTTGCAAAATTATTGGTAAATCTTTTAACTCACACGAATCTAAGAATTTCTTCTTCAATCGAGTTGTCAACTTGTGGAATGGGCTTCCCTGAGACGTTATAGACTGCAGCACCGTTGATTCATTTAAATTCCGCGTAGACAAATATCTCGCATCAAACCCGCGACTGACTGCGTTTGTAAATGAATAACTTTATTTTATCCTCCCCTCAGTTACTAACCCATATGTCCCCTACTAACTTCCTAGTCCTGCCACGTTAGTGGCAGGGCAGTAGTTCCCTTTCCAATGTTCCCTTACCCACTCTAAACCACTGTTTGGACACTTGATCCTCAGTGTTTTGGAGGACAAGCAGCCTAGAAGGGTCACTAGATCTGTTGTTGCTTGATTTCCTTTGTACTCCTTTGTACTCCTCTTACTAATTCCCTACAATCTCTCCCTGCATGCCACAATCTTGCATCTCTCTCACTCTTTTACCTCTATAACAATAGTCAGTGTTCTTCAGAGCTTTCTCAGAGTACACCTCCACCCTTTCGGAAAGTGGGTGGCACCCGCCTTTCAAAAGATTCTCACCCCAATTTTGTCTAACTCTCTAACTCAAGAGTAAACCGATTTTCGCAGTTTTTCTTCCATTCAAAAAATAAACTCTAGAACTCTCTCTATTAATCTATGTATCCCTCATCTATCACTCCTTCAGTTTTGGGGGGACATACTTGTTACATGCAGCTTTTCCTGTTTTCTTCTTTACACACACAATTTGTATGTATGAAATGTTTGAGTTTAGTGTTAATTTGTATTTGTCTAAAATGTGTAGCCTACACCATTACCCGAGTCCAAGTAAGTGCATTTTGTGAATGTGTGTGAATGTGTGTGTGTGTGTGTGTGTGTGTCTGTGTGTGTGTTATGTGGGTATTTCGATGTATGTGTATATAAATAATGTATTGTAGGCAAAAAATAAAACATTATATACTGTATACAGTCTTGTATAACTGTGTTGGTGGTGTAATGATTTAGATGCTTGTGTTCTGGGTGTGGTGTCCCGAGTTCGAATCCCGGGAGGATCATATGCTATCATTAATTGATTCAAGTGCATTGGGATTTGTAATGGAGGAATAATGTTAAGAACGGAGTGTTCCTTAATATGTTGTGAGGATTGAGTTGCAATGGTCTCATATTGTGAGGATTGAGTTGCAATGGTCTCATATTGTGAGGATTGAGTTGCAATGGTCTCATATTGTGAGGATTGAGTTGCAATGGTCTCATATTGAGTTGCAATGGTCTCATATTGAGTTGCAATGGTCTCATATTCATCTAATATAACGGCCGTGTCTGTCAAGGAGCGTTGGTTGGACAGGTTAAACCTAGTAACTATTATATTGTATACAGTATTTTGCCTCACTTTAAGTATCGTTTATGGATATATAGTTAGAATGTTCAATTTGTAATATATTTTAAAATATATAATGCAATGCACTAATACTGCGTGTAACTATAGCCTACACAAACAACATTACGAACAAGCAACACATAATAAATGTTTCTCCAATGAGAAAACCAACATGATGAACGAGCATATCTTTAACAAATACAAACAACAACGTCATTAATGACAAATGAAAGTTAAAACTGTATGTATAAACCATTTGAGAGAATAACAAACACCAATAACAATAACAAATGTAATCACTAACAAAAGAAACGTCACTAACAACAACATAAATAACAAGTACAAATAAGCAGTGGCTGTGCAACATCAATGTAGCATCACCAGGTGCAACTTCAACCATCTAAGAGTGGAAATCAGGAATACACTATGAGTCTACATGTTGTACGTAGATAGGCCTTAATTTGTGATATTTATTTGTTTACACATTTCTATAAAAAGGATACCCAGTAAGAGCTTTCAAAAGTAATTTCCAGACCAGATGGCTGGAGTAAAATAGGCAAGAAGATCAATTGGACTGAGGAAGAACAAGCTGGGAAGTGAGAAGTACAGTAGATTTTTTTTTTTTTTTTTATATAAATATTTCCTTCTAAATACCCAACTGTGTCCATACCCGAGTAATAAGAAAACAAATGATCAAGGACTTATTCGTTTAACCTTTGATTTTGATTTCAATTTTGCGAGTGTGAGTTACATACATACATGTTAAGGGGAGGCAGACCGTTTATCTGGACCCCCTTCTCCCTAATGTTTAGCCCCACTAGTTTTGAGAGTATAAGACGTTCGGCCCATTAGTTTGGCGATTTTAACACCTTTCGCCCCATTTCGTTGTAAATTTTAAGACCTTTCGTGCCATTAAGGTGTCGATTATATCCTGGCGAGCGATAGCGAGCCTGCAATTTTTAGAGGAACCGGCCTTCGGCTGGGACATTTTTCTACCGAAAAATGTACAAATTTATTTTCAAGGGGGGTCTAGGGGGTGTTTTTCTAAGCTTGATGGAGGTCTAGGGAGGAAACTAAAAAATATATATGAATAAATGAATTAATAGACCAAACAAACGGCCAGTCTCCCCTTAATTTAACAAACATGAATACATGACACATTCATAAATACATGCAAACATACTTACATACTGTATACACAAAAAATTGTTAGTTTAACTGGACTTTTCTGTATTTGTAATTTTGTATATACAGTATATGGTTTGTTTTCTCTAGTGTCTGCATCTATTAGCGCATCTAATTTCACCTGCTCTCTCTCTCTCTCTCTCGTTCGTTGTGCAAGCACTACGTACGTCATCCACGTTGGATCTAACGATGTCCAACGGACGCGGTCAGAGGAACTACTTTGCAAGTACCGGCGGCTGATCAGGTCCTTCAAGGAAAAATCTAATAGAATCTTAATTTCAGGAATTATTCCCCGGATTGATGTAGAAAACCGATTCTACAACATAGCTACCAGTACAAATCGCCGACTAGCCAAACTCTGCAGGGAGGAGGACATCGGCTTTGTCGACACGTGGGATCATTTTTACTATGATAAATCTTTGTTTTCAGGAGATGCTTCCAAAATTTCTTAAGCATTTCTCTTCTCATAATCTGCTCTCAGATCGCCAGTATGGCTTCCTTAAGGGTCGCTCTACTGGTGATCTTTCATATCTTACTAACTCTTGGTCATCCTCCTTTCGGGACTTCGGTGAGACTTTTTGTATTGCACTAGACATATCGAAAGCCTTCGATAGAGTCTGGCATAAATCTTTAATTTCTAAACTACCCTCCTTCGGTTTCTATCCCTCCATCTGTGCCTTTGTCTCTAATTTCCTTTCCGGCCGTTCCATAGCCGCGGTTGTGGACGGCCATTGTTCACTTCCTCACCCTATAAACTCTGGTGTTCCTCAGGGCTCTGTCCTATCTCCTATTCTCTTTCTAATTTTTATAAATGATCTCCTTAACTGTACCTTAATTCCCATCCATTCATGCGCAGACGACTCAACCTTACACTACTCCATTAGTTTTTCAGAACGCCCCAGCCAGCAATTCTTCAACGATAAACGTAATGAAGCCATAGAACTCTTAAATTCTGATCTAAATACTATTTCCAATTGGGGCAGAAAAAACCTTGTTAACTTTAATGCCTCCAAAACCCAATTTCTCCATCTATCTACCCGTCAGGATCTCCCAGCGGACTATCCCTTATTCTTCAACAATACAAAAATCAACCCTTCATCTTCTCTCAATATTCTTGGTGTCTCTTTTTCTTCTGCTCTCATTTGGAAGGACCATATTACCAGTCTTGCTAAGGCAGCCTCCCAGAAGCTGGGTATGCTCAACCGCCTTAGGGGGTTCTTTTCCCCAGCACAGCTTCTTGCTCTGTACAGGGGCATAGTGCGCCCTTGTATTGAGTATTGTTCACATGTGTGGGGAGGTTCCTCTCACACCGCTCTCCTAGACAAAGTTGAAAGGAAGGCCTTTCGTATCATTAACTCCCGTCCACTCACCAACTCTCTGCAATCTCTCTCTCTCCGCCGCAATGTTGCATCTCTCTCGCTATTCTATCTCGACTATAATAATCAGTGTTCCTCAGAGCTATCCCAGTGCATACCACCTCCTTTACGTAGGGCACGTGGTACCCGTCTTGCAACTCAATCCCACCCCTACTCTGTGCAACTCTCCAACCCAAGAGTGAAACGTTACTCTCAAACTTTCTTCTACTCAACAGCTGAGCTCTGGAACTCTCTCCCAGAATCAGTCTTTCCCTCTTCCTATGACTTAAATTGCTTCAAACTCCGTGTGTCCAGGCATTTTGATTTTGGCCCTGTCACTCTTTCAACTATGGGGGAGGCACTCGCTATAGGCAGTAATGCCTTTTGCCTCCCTCAATCACATAGAAAAAAAACCAAAAAAATCTCAATGAAGTAGGAGCTGCACGTCTTGGTCGTCTGCTGAACGATGCAGTCAAGGATTTCCGTTCAAAAACGGGGTCATCCGGGGGTAGTGTAAGTCAAATACGAACTGAAAATTCAGACAATGCACAATCAGTAACATCCAACTCTAATACTCTTAAGGTGTTTTATGTAAATGCTCGTAGCATACGCAATCAATTTTCAGATCTAGAGGAAATCGTGTTTACAGAACATTATGATATAATCGGCATTACAGAATCTTGGTTAAATACGGAAGACAGAGACTTTTTAGCCGAATATACGCTTCCTGGTTATACAATGTTTGAGAAAAGTTGGATCAATAGAAATGGAAGAGGAGTTCTGTTTTTTTATAAAGGAAAGTCTTAATCCCGTCTTAATGTCAAAACCTCAAATTGCGAATATAGACATATCTTACGTACTATTAAATAATAAACGAGTAACTAAAATAACACTAGCTTTAGTATACAGACCCCCAGCTCAATCAGTGCAAACTGACAGTGAAATTTATGAACAAATTGCAGAAATAACTAACATACAAGATACCGTAATTCTTGGCGATTTCAACTTACCTGTGACTAAATGGGGCGACATTCTTACTTCACACTCTGGACACAACCTCTATGCTAACTTGCAAGAGAGTTCACTTTTTCAATTTGTACAATCTCCGACCCGTGGTAATTATGTGCTTGACCTTGTACTCGCAACAAAAGAAGAATTAATAGAGAATTTGAGTGTTGGTGATGAATTCAGTAACAGCGACCATCGTACGATAACTTTCACTTTATAGTTTACTAGTAACAAATCAAATAGCAGCATTGAGAAAGTCCCTAATTTCAAGAAAGCAAATTTTCATAAACTTAAATCAAAGCTTAAAGAAACTGACTGGAGCTTTCTGACTAACAATAACGACATAAATACATCTTGGGAGTGTTTCACAACCACTTACCTTAAGGCAGTGCAAGACTGCATACCATCGAAAATACGGCGTCCAGGCCATAATGATAAGCCCAAATGGTGGAATAAAGATATTTCAGACTGTCTGCTTGTTAAAAATTTTGCTAATGATAGATTAAAATCCTCACAAAATGACGAAGAACGGGTGAAATTTGTAGAGCTACGACGGAAAGCCAAAAAGTTAATTAAGCAAAGTAAAAAGACCCTGGAGTTACATGTTGCGAATCGAATCAAAGTAAAACAAACCCGAAAGAATTCTATAGTTATATCAGAAAGAAAAAAGTAGTTACTTCAACTGTTGGACCCTTAGTCGATGAAAATGGAGAATACACCAAAGACGAAGTACAAATGAGTAATGCCCTCAATACCTTCTTTGCATCAGTTTTTACAACAGAAGACCTCAGTGATATCCCTACACCATCGCCGATTCAGATTGATAATTCAGATGTTCTAAGCAATATCACCGTTACAGAGAGAGAAGTATTGAATTGTTTAGATAAACTCAAGGTAAATAAAACGCCTGGACCTGATACAATCTCGCCTAGAGTTCTAAAGGAAGCTAAGGATGAGCTCTCCAAACCACTGACATTGCTATTCAATGAATCCTTGCAGTCTGGGACTATGCCTGATCAGTGGAAGCTAGCCAACGTAACACCGATATTCAAAAAAGGCAGCAAATCCCTACCCAGTAACTATCGTCCAATTAGCTTAACCTCAATTGTATGTAAAATGCTAGAAACGGTCATAAGAGACAGACTCTTAAATCACTTGGAGGCAAATAACTAACTTAAAGATACTCAACACGGCTTTCGTAAAAAACGTTCCTGTTTAACAAACCCCTTAGACTTCTTCCACGATATCCTCAACCTCTACGATGAGAGTAAAGCTTTAGATATTATATACCTTGATTTTCAAAAGGCCTTGACAAAGTTCCCCACAAACGTTTACTGCTAAAACTAAAAGCGCATGGAATACAAGACGGTGTGTTGAAATGGATAGAAAATTGGCTCAGCGACAGCAAGCAAAGAGTAGTCATAAACGGTAAGGCATCTAAATGGACCAATGTAAGTAGCGGGGTACCCCAGGGATCGGTACTAGGACCAATTCTCTTTCTAATTTACAGCAACGACATAGATGAGGGTCTCACCTGTACAATCTCAAAATTTGCTGACGATACAAAAATTGCAAATAGCGTACTCTCAAAAGAACAAGTTGACGATATGCAATACAATCTAGATAAATTGTCATGTTGGGCCCAAATTTGGCAAATGAGTTTCAATGCGGATAAATGTAAAGTACTACATATCGGATACCTAAATGAGAAAGCAAACTATTCGATGAATGGCACTCAGCTTAAGAATGTAAACAGAGAAACTGATCTTGGAGTAAGAATGTCGAGTAACCTAAAACCGAGTCAACAATGTTCAGAAGTTGTTAAGAAGGCAAACAAAATAATTGGCTTTATAGGCAGGTCATTTGAGCATAAATCCAAAGAAGTTATCCTAACCCTATACAATTCCTTGGTCCGCCCTCTTCTGGAATACTGCGTTCAATCCTGGTGCCCTTATTACCAAAAAGATATAAACAAGCTAGAACGAGTTCAACGTAGAGTTACCAAAATTATACCTAGCCTAAAGAACAAACCATACGAAGAGCGTCGTAGAGAATTAAATCTATTTCCTTTAACCCAGCGCAGATTAAGAGGTGACTTAATTCAAGTGTTCAAAATCATCAAAGGCATCGACAATATGAACTGTAGTAAGTACTTCACTATCGACCAATCTAATTACACGCGGGGAAACGGTTGCAAAATTATTGGTAAATCTTTTAACTCACACGAATCTAAGAATTTCTTCTTCAATCGAGTTGTCAACTTGTGGAATGGGCTTCCCCGAGACGTTATAGACTGCAGCACCGTTGATTCATTTAAACTCCGCTTAGACAAATATCTCGCATCAAAACGCGACTGACTGCGTTTGTAAATGAATAACTTTATTTTATCCCCCCCTCAGTTACTAAGCCATCTGTCCCCTACTAACTTCCTAATCCTGCCACGGACATTAGTTCCAGGGCAGTAGTTCCCTTTCCAATGTTCCCTTACCCACTCTAAACCACTGTTTGGACACTTGATCCTCAGTGTTTTGGAGGACAAGCAGCCTAGAAGAGTCACTGGACCTGTTGTTGCTTGATTTTCTTTGTACTCCTTTGTTGTATTCCTTCTCAACTCCTCCCGCTTCAATTATACCCTGACCATTTGTATTAGACTCTCCTCTTAAGATCGTTATTTATTTTATACAACTCAACCTTGTTTTGTCGTGCAACTAGCAGAATCACATCACGTGTACTTATTTCTCTTAATACAGACAATACTTTCTGATGTTGATTATTTATGTGATGGTGTGATTTATATGTAGGTTATACTGTATCTATCTATCTATCTATCTATCTAAAATGCCAAGCTTAGACTCTCTTTGTGAGTATTTGGAGAGCCAGGTATTATGATAGGAGGGGGTTCTTATCTCTAGTGGAGGTACTTTTATTATAAAATATAAACAACTACAGCTTAAGTGAGTTTATTTACAAGTCACAATTGGTAATATAATTATGTATAACACATTCAGGATGACGATTCAGATAGACTTTAACATATACAGTAAGTATAAGATACGGTACATCATATACATAAAAGAACCTGCGGCAGAGCTATTGGAATATGGGGAGAAGATTTAGGGGGCATGGTTGTTCTGCGGGTGTTGTGGAAGTGTAACGTTAATCTAGACGATAATTATATCTTGTTCGTTATTGGCAGAGTCGTCTATGATGACTGTAGGTATAGCTAACCTTGGCAAGGTGGCGAAGGGGTTAGTGTGTGAGTTGCATTACAAAATATGACGGTAAAGATGGTTCCTGAAACCGCGAGCAAACCAGCGGTATGGTAATTCTTTTATAATTAATATTAAGCAATATGTTTCCCAGGTATATCTGGGAGGACAGGAGTGCGTGAAACTGTCGGCGGTTGCTGGCTTTGGTCCTGTCAGCTCGGCTGCTCCCGGCGAGGGCTGCGCGGTGGGCTTTGTGAAACACAGCCTGGAGACTAACCTCATCGAGGGTCAGCTTAGCCTTGCAAAGCGGCGGGTTTTCATTATCGTATGGCACCTAGAGCATCAGCCTTGTTGAGCACTGGGTTGGTCTTGTAAAGTACCAGGGTGGTTTGGTTAAGCACCGAGCTGGTCTTGGTAAGAACCGGGGTGGTCTTGTTGAGCACCGGGTTGGTCTTTGTGAGCAACCGGCTAGTCTTGTTAAGCTCGGTTCACACATGCACGAATTAACGTCCCGTCCGTCCCCGACCCTTAATTCGCCGTGTTTGGGCGGCGTCCCTTTTATGCATGCATAAAATGGTCCGTATGGGTCGGGGCAACTGCCAGAAAAAGTGTTATGTCGGGGACACCCAGGGGACACACACGGACACACACGGGAGCAATCGTCGTCTAGGCGCAGCCTGGCGGCGTCTAGACGACGAATATAACGGGATGAGAACGGCGGAAAAAAACCGTTGGAACGGAACATGGGGCCTCCAGATTGATGCCGTCCTGCCTATTTTCTTGGTCGGGGACGGACGTGACGTTAATTCGTGCATGTGTGAACCGAGCTTTAAGCACTGAGTAATCGACCTTGGTGAGCATCAATGAGCTGCTAGAAGGATAGCTACTGAGCAACTTTGCCAGCCGGTATTTGGCAGATTTCTTGATTTTCTTCCTCGGCTTGGTCTTGGGGGCCATAAAGTCACTCACTCTCTCACTTGGGTGTAAAGGGATGGAGAAAATTGGCTCAGGTGTGAAGAATGGGCCAGGTGGTACATGAGGTACTATCAGGGTGGTGACGTCAGTGAGGTGGTGGTTCAAGAGTGGAACTAAGCAGATGAGGTAAGACAGAATGTGGGACAGTCTTCTGGGTTGTAAAACATGATGGAATGGTAAGTTCTGCTATTCCTGGGTGTAGAGTAGGTGTACTCCTTGGAGTTGTGGTCTCTGGTTTTACTATTATGGATGCTATTCTGGTGGGTGCATTCCCTGGAGGGCATAGGGCATCACGCAGACTATTATGCTGCCACCTAGCAGAAGCTAGCAATGCTGCTGTTCTATGCATTTCCAGTAGGTTGTGATAACCATCCTATGGATTGTTTGCTAAACAAACAATTTCTTCACAACCTTTATGACTGTATATTGTTTTTTGTCTTTCGTATTACCCCATTAATAGACTACAGTAGATCTAGACTGGATACGAAAATGGAACTTTGCAGTAAGGGACCCAAAATCGGAGAACGAACCCCCAAGTTCGAACCTCCAAACCGCGAAAATATCACAGTTTCGCGGTTTCGAGGTTCAAACTTGGGGGTTCGTTCTCCGGTTTTGGGTCCCTTCCTGCTAAGTTCCATTTTCGTGTCCAGTCTAGATCTACTGTAGTTTATGCCCCATTATATGCAGATTAGGTATTATTAAAGTTGCAATACAAATAAACTTATGTGAATAATGATGAGCATAACACGAATTATGCACAACAAAATTGTATTCAATTTTTATTTTAGGCGGTATTTTGATTATACAGTTAAAAAACCTTGCATTAAATACATATTTGTTTTACAGTATAAAACATTTGTGTGAAGTAGATGTTTTTTTCAACAATTTTGTAAGTTATTTATAGTCTGATGTACCGTACTAATTATGGAGGATATTACACAGCACAATAATAGGCTATATTAAAAATTTGATATATCGGATAATAAGATATTTGCAACAATGTTCATAACAACATCGTTTTCTGGACGAATGTATCTACTTCATACAAGTGTTTTCAACTGTAAATTAAGATAAGCGGGAAAATAATCGAAAAAGGGCCAACAAATAAATACTATCAAAATTCAATTTGTGCGTCATTATTCGTCTTAAGCTCATCAAAGTTGATATATGTGTATTTGTTTTTCAATTCCCTAGCAATAGTGGTTTGTATTTAGGTTAGCTAAGATAATTTATAGTCAGGGTCTTGAATTGTGCTCCAGGAAATACTTTAGAATGATGCTGAATTGTGTGAATATATTTTATTTTATACAGAAGAGCGTATAATATTATTATATTAAGAAAAGGAAATGTCTTTCTCAACCAAGTAGTTACTTCAGCACACTGATACCTTGCATTTTTTTCTAACTAACACCAGACATGATTACATTTTATTCTGTAGGCTGCATATGGAAATAATGATGTCATAATATTCCGCTTTAAAACTATAGCATATTGCACCCCCCCCACCACACACACACACACCCCCCCCCCCCCCCTAAATGGATTTAAGACCAAATTCAGAGCTACTACTCTTTGGAATTCACTTCCCTCGAATTGCTTTCCACAAACTTACAATCTACAAATGTTTAAATCCAGTTGTTACAAACATTTTATGAATGGTGGATGCCTTTAGGCACATGGACCTTTTTGTTTTATCTGTGTTTTTCCTTCCTCCGTTCATTGTCTCTTTAAAAAAAAACAAAAAAAAAAATCAATAAACCCTCTAACTCCAACAGATCCTTAATGACACGATTGACAACACATTAAGACAAATCCTACAGGCTAAGCCCTTCAATAACGCGGACGCCTTTCTTCCTTATATTTTGGCTATCATTGAGAGACTTCAACCAGCTTAGGAAAGACCTGTGGAACTCACATTAGTTGATGTAGGTTTATAGCTCTCTGATGGACCGATATCGTCTAAAAGCTGAGTAATATTGTATACATTTTGTCGGAATATTAAATATATGAATTGTATAGTGGTTCCAGGGACGTGGCTTCATTTGACAGTCACACACAAAAGTCGCCTCCCACCTTCATAACTTCAACTGTGGTTTACTTTAATAATAAACAGACTTGTGAATCCCTTCAATACGATGGCGTAAATTTAACAAATTATAAATTTAACATTATACGACATATTTAGCTTTGGAAGGACCTCTACGAATTAATAATCTACCTAATGTCTCAATTGACATGTTACTCCACAAGAAAATTCTAAAACTGAATACAATTGCTTAATGACACCCAGAATGAAATAACACAAAAGTGACATCGTGCTGCCAGGGTTACCACAATAAAAAACAAAGCATGAAGATTATGATATCGTGTTTATGTATTATGAACCATATTATATATTTATATTTTTACTTGAGAGATAACCAAGATTGAAATAATAGGTAGGGTACAACCTATTGCCGCTACTGTACTAGATCATACTGCGTGATAACAGAAGCCCATCAGCACATTGATAATATAATCTATTTGTTTTTAATATAAATCAGTATACAAGACTTAATACAATGAGGTCCCGCCATTCAACTGGAAGGCCCTTCGTTCGCTTCGATCAACATAAATAATTGAATATGCCGCACGGTTACTGTCGTAAATAAACGTTAATGCTGAACATGAGTAGGGTACTGTAAACAAATTCATTGCAGATTAACTGTTCATATTTTCACTATTTCGCTTTGCAATTGAGTGCCAAGCATATCTTACTAATGCCAATTCCATCACAAATAATGTCCATGGGTAAACAAATCCATCCAGTTGTTTATAATGTAAATATGAGCCCATATCACCGGCCGGCTTGGCTATCTTCACTAGCACGGAAGGATGGATATTCTAGCTCTGCCATGTTGATTGGATGGCCGATTATATAGGTCAGGCTGGTCCAACTTCTAGAAAACTATGGGCCACTTCAGCATATACCTTTAATGCCGTGGGCCACACACACACAAACTCATTTTGAGAGGTTGCAAATAATATGTGCGGCACTTACTAGGTTGCAAAACGGAGGCAAACTGACGGGTGGTTAATCTGGTGACTCAGACTGGGCCTACTGTCAGGGTTGCCATTGTTTGCGGTTTTTCTTTCAAAGATTCAAGGTTAATTTGTGTATTATGTTCGTTAATGTTGCTGGGAAACTAATACAATACGTAGATACACAAATATCGAATATTCAGAATCCAGAATATATTTAGGATTTCCGTTGTTAGGATACAGTAACAGTAATTAATGCTAAGTCACATTTCTCAAGATCTAGCGAGAAATTGATAAATCTGCAACACTGGGCTGTCCAAGAGAGAGAATGAGAGATAATTAACAGGCAATGAACACGTAGTAAGTAACGTATCACGTTCGGAGCAGGAGAGAGAGGGAGAGATAGAGAGAATTAACAGTAATTAGACAAATAGTAACGGTTCACATTCGGGTCAGAAGAGAGAGAGAGACTTCACTAATGTATGAAGACATCATGTACCATACCATTTTAGTGTTATATTTTAAATGAGAGTCGAGTGCTTGTGGGCCATTAATAATCAACCCGCTGGCCACCTGTGGCCCGCGGGCCTGTAGTTGGACCCTCTCTCTCTCTCTCTCTCTCTCTCTCTCTCTCTCTCTTTCCTGCTCCGAACGTGATACGTTACTTACTACGTGTTCATTTCCTGTTAATTATCTCTCGTTCTCACTCTTGGACAGCCAAGTGTTGCAGATTTATCAATTTCTCGCTAGATCTTCAGAAATGTGACAGCATTAATTACTGTAACTGTATCTAACAACGGAAATCCTAAATATGTTCTGGATTCTGAATATTCGATATTTGTGTATCTACGTATTGTATTAGTTTCCCAGCAACATTAACGAACATAATACACAAATTAACCTTGAATCTTTGAAAGAAAACCCGCAAACAATGGCAACCCTGACAGTAGGCCCAGTCTGAGTCACCAGATTCACCACCCGTCAGTTTGCCTCCGTTTTGCAACCTAGTATATCATATCATATTTGCAACCTCTCAAAATGAGTTTGTGTGTGAGTGGCCCACGGCATTAAAGGTATATGCTGAAGTGGCCCATAGTTTTCTAGAAGTTGGACCAGCCTGTCCTATGACTTAAATTGCTTCAAACTCCGTGTGTCCAGGCATTTTGGCTCGAACGTCCCTTGATTTTGGCGCTGTCACTCTTTCAACTATGGGGGAGGCATATATATATATACAGTATATAGTAACACAAATAAATAATAAGTAGCCTTTATTTTGATAAACATTAATACCCTGGACACCTATAATATTGGATGATGGAAACACAGATTGAGGGAGAGAGTTCCAGAGCTTACTTGTTGAATATAAGAAATACTGGGAAAATCGGTCCACTCTTGGGTTAGAGAGTTGGACAGAATACAGGTGGGAGTGTGTTGAAAGGCGGGCGCCTCCCACTTTACGTAAGGGAGGAGGTACACTTTGAAAAAGCTCTGAAGAGCACTGATTATTGTAATAGTGGTAGATGAGTGAGAAAGATGCAACATTGCGGCGAGTATATAGAGATTGTAGGGAATTATGTATCAGGAAGTGAGTTGATGAAACCAAATGCTTTTGACTGTACCCTTTCGAATAGTACAGTATGGGTGAAATCTCCTCACAGATGAGAACAATACTCGATACATGGGCGCATTGTGCCCTATACTGCGCAAGTGGCTGTGATGGGGAGATGAACCAACAGAGATGGTTGAGTACAAC